>JAQZBX010009679.1:0-35661 GCA_029593785.1 Cabassous unicinctus | reverse complement strand
TGAAACCAATTAGCAGAACTGAGTATGAAGACCAATATCTTATTCCATTATTGGCTTTTTACAGACACTGGGACTTTGATGCACATTGGTTTTCCCAAGTGCCAAGTGTCAAGCAGAAAACAGTCATAGGGAAATTGAGCAATTTAGTGTGATGGTGATTATTTTTTTAGTTGTGATAATATTTTTTTCAGATTTCAGAATATTATTTGTTCATTTTAGATGTTCATTGAATTATTTATAGAGATAGATACTACTGATAATATCTTTTTATCACCAATATTGGTTTCAAGTCAATCTGTATGGACCAATAATTTATGCAGTCCAGCGGCTATTACAGTGTTAGTTTTTACCTTCCTCTTATAGAGCATGCTTCATTTCATTTGAAGCCTTCATTTAATATTTCCTTGGCTGGTTCTTTTGGTTTTTCATTGACAGAGGCCAATTTTTATTTACTAGTAACTATTTGCTCTTAAGGTACTATTATATCTACCTTTATATTCATCTTTATTCACCAACAATTTGTGCACTCATCATTCTTACAATCTTTTGAGGAAAACAGAAATGAAACAGGCAAAATACTGTGTTAAATGCTATTATGAGGAGTTCTGCTTTCCTAGGATTGAGGAGGTTATAGAATGTATAACTGGTAAACAAAAATACTGTCCATGAAAATAACAATTTATTTCTATCTTTTAATACATTTTATGTTTTTTCCCATTTCTTCTTGATTATTTTTCTTAATGTATTATCAATTTTATTAGTTTTTTGAGAGAATCAAATTTGGTTTTCTTGGTTATTTCAATTATAACTTTGTTTTTAATTTCGTTATTTTTTTGGTCTTATTATTGTTATTTCTTTCTTCCTACGTTCTTTTAGTTTTCTTCTTTCTATAATAAACTATATTTTTTGAGCAGTTTTAGGTTTATAGAAAAATTCCATAAAAAGTACAGAGTTGACATATACCACTTCCCCTACCCCACCACACACATAGTATTCCTTATTATTAATATCTTCAATTAATGTAGTACATTTGTTATAATTGATGAGCCAGTATTCATATATTACTATTAAATAAAGACCAAAGATTACCTTTGGGTCCATTCTTTGAGTTTATAGCTCTATGTTTTTTATATATTAAAGAATTTGTGAGTTTACAGAACAATCATGCATAAAATACAAGATTTCCATATACTGCCTTATTATTAACACCTTGCATTAAGGTGGCTTCTTTGTTAAATTCATGAAAAAAATTTTTATAATTGTACTTTTAAATATGGTCCATGGTTTAACTTAGAGTTCACAGTTTGTGTTGTACATTTCCATTGAATCTTTAAATAAATTATTCTAGTAATATATATAACCTAAAATTTCCCCTTTTAACCACACCCAAATATATAATTCAGTGCTGTTAATTGCATTCACAATGTTGTGCTATCATCAATACCATCCATTACCAAAATTTTTTCACATTGACTCCATATTCCCACTCCCATCACAATCTGGACCTATGTTTTAGATTCTGACTCATTGTGCTTGCTTATTCTAATTATTTCTTATCAGTGAGATCATATAATATTTGTCCTTTAATTTCTGATTTATTTCACTCAACATGATGTGTTCAAGGATCATCCATGTTGTTGCACATATCAGAACTTTATTCCTTCTTATACCTGAATAACATTCTATCATATGCATATACCATATTTGTTTATCCATTTATTTGTTGATGGACACTTAGGTTGCTTCCATCTTTTGGCAATTGTGAATAATGCCACTATGAACATAGTGTGCAAATATCTGTTGGGTCTTGCTTTCAGTTCTTTTGGGTATATCCTAGAGTGAGATTGCCAGATCATATGGTAATTCATTTTGTTTACCTTTACCACAGGTCTTTCTTATTTTTTTAACAAAATGATTTATTGATACATATTAATAAAGCATAAATCCATCCAAAGTGTACATTCAATGGTATTTAGTATAATTACATGGTTGTGCACTCATCACTTCAATCATCATTACAGCATTTTCTCTATTACAATAATAATAACAATAAAAAACATAAAACAGACAAGCAAAAAAGAACACATTACCTAACAATCTCTCTATGCTTTCCCTGTCATATATAGCTGCTATTCTGTTTCCATCTCTCTACTTAATTTGTATATATATTTTGTAAAAACATTCATATATGCAGTATTACCAAATTCATATTTCCCATGAGGTTTCACTATATTATATAGTCCCGTGTTGCAATTTTTAGGTTTCTTCTAATAAAATACATGTCCTCAGACTCTTCCTTTCAGCCACTGTTATACCTGTATAATAGTTCTGCTACTGACAAAGACTTTAATGACTTTCACCATTTCAATTCATTTCCAAAGATTTACAAACAACCTTTTTTACCAATTCTGCACAAATTGGCCCTCAGCTTACCATTCTCTACCCTCATTCTATTTTCTGGTTACCTATATTCTAATTATCATTTATTAACTCCACACATTTACACAATATATTCAGTTCATAATAGTGCAATCATACAGTATTTGTCCTTTTGTGTCTAGCTTGCTTCATTCAACAGAATGTCCTCCAGTTTCATCCATGTTGTCATATGTTTCACGAGTTCATTTATTCATATGGCTGCATAGTATTCCATCATGTATATATATCACAATTTGTTTATCCATTCATTGGTTGATGGACATCTGGGTTGTTTCCATCTTTTGCAAATTGTGAATAACACTGCTAGGAACATAAGTGTGCAGATGTCTGCTTGTGTCACTGCTCTGAGTTCTTCTGGGTATATACCTACTAGTGGTATTGCCAGGCCACAGGGAAAGTCTATATTCAAATTCCTTAGGAACTGCCAAACCATTCTCCACAGTGGATGTACCATTCTACATTCCCATCAACAGTGAATAAGAGTTCCTATCTTTTCACATCCTCTCCAACACTTGTAGTTTTCCAACTTTTTAATAGTGACCATTCTAATAGGTACAAAATGATGTGACATTGTAGTTTTGATTTGCATTTCCATAATTGGTAGGGATGTTGAACATTTTTTCATGTTTTTTTTTCATTATTTGCATTTCTTCTTTGGACAAATGTCTATTCAAGTCTTTTGCCCATTTTTTAATCAGGTAGTTTGTCTTTTTATTGTTGAGTTGAAGTATCTCTTTATACATCATGGATATTAAACCCTTATCAGATGTGTGATTTCTAAACATTTTCTGCTATTAGGTCAGCAGCCTTTTCACCCTTTTGACAAATCCTTTGATGTTTCAAAAGTGTTTAATTTGAGGAGGTCTGATTTATCTATTTATTCTTTTGTTGCTCATGTTTTGAGTGTAAAGTTTAGGAAACTACTGGCTACCACAAGATCTTGATGATGTATTCCTACATTCTCTTCTAAGAGTTTTATGGTTGTTACTTTTATATTTAGGTCCTTGATCCATATTGAGTTAATTTTTGTATAAGGTGAGATAGGGATCCTCTTTCTTTCTTTTAGATATGGATATCCATTTCTCCCAGCACCATTTGTTGAATAGACTGTTCTGGCCCTGCTGGGAGATCTTGATAGCCTTGTCAAAAATCACTTGACAATAGATATGAGGGTTAATTATTGAATTTTTGATTTGGATCCATTGGTCAATCTATCGGTCTTTATGCCAGTACTATGTTGTTTTTACCATTATATATAAGTAATATGTTTAAAAGTCAGGAAATGATAGTCCTCCAACTTTGCTCTCTTTTTAAAGACATTTTTGGCTATTTCAGGCCCCTTATCTTTCCAAATAAATTTTATAATTGGCTTTTCCTTTTTTTAAAAAAAAAAAAAGTCTGTCAGGATTTTTATTGGAATTGTGTTAAATTTGTAAATCAGCTTGGGTAGAATTGACATTTTAACAATATTTAGTCTTCCAATCCATGAACACTAAATGTCCTTCCATTTTCTTAACTCTTCTTTCATTTCTATTTGTCATGTTTTGTAGTCTTCTGAATACAGGTACCTTATGTCCTTGGTTAAGTTTATTTCTAAATATTTTATTGTTTTAGGTACTATTATAACTGGAATTTTTTTCTGATTTTCTCTTCAGATTGCACATCATTAGTGTAAAGAAACACTATTGATTTCTGCATATTAATCTTCTTTCCTGACACTTTTCTGAACTCATATATTAGTTCTAGTAGCTTTGTTTTGGATTTTTCAGGATTTTTGTAGATACAGGATCATATCATCAGCTAACAGTGGAATTTTTATTCTTCCTTTCCTATTTTGGTTCCTTTCATTTATTTATCTAGCCTAATTGCTACAGGTAGAAATTCTAGTAAAATATTGATTAACAGTGGTGACAGTGGACATCCTTGTCTTTTTCTTGATCTCAGCAGGAAAGGTTTCAATCTTTCACCATTGAGTACAATGCTAGCTGTATGTTTTTCATATATGCACTTTACCATATTAAGAAAATCTCCTTCTATTCATATCTTTTGGAGTGTTTTTATAAAGAAAGGACACTGTATTTTGTCAAATGCATTTTCTGCATCAATTGAGAAGATCATGTGATATTTATTCTTCAATTTATTAATGTGGTTTATTATACTAATTGATTTTCTCATATTGAACCACCCTTTCAAACCTGGGATAAAACCCACTTGATCTTGGTGGATAATTATTTTAATGTGATTTTGGATTTGGTTTGCATAATTTTTGTTGAGGATTTTTGTATCTATATTCATTAGAGACATTGGTCTGTCTTTTTATTAGTATCTTTATATGGTTTTGTTATTAGGGTGATTTTGACTTCATAGAATGAGTTTGGTAGCATTCTTTTGGAAGAGCTTGAGCAATGATTGGTAGAATTCACTTGTGAAGCCATCTGGTCCTGGGCTTTTCATCTTTGGGAGGTTTTTCTTTACTGTGTATATTTAGCCATACATATTTATATAAATTTTATAGATCAGTACATTCAGTTAACTTGTTTTCTACACAAACAGAACTCTTACAATAGTAAACTTTCTAAATTAAATACTATTAAAATAGAGCTTCCAAATAAATATTCTATACAAAGGAAACCTTTTTTGGTAACTTTTGTTGTGTGGTGAGAAGAGGCTACAGTGAAGGGGTGAAATAAAGTAGCAGTGGTTGGGTGAGGGGCCTTAAACAGCTTTTCTGTTTGTTGCAAGGAACAAAACTGTGAAACCATGAAGAGAGAAAGCAAGATAAGACACCACCTGTAGTTATCCACAGCAAAAAAATGGTAACAAAAAGTTTGTCACTGTCAGTGAGCAAAAGGAGATGTGAAAATACTTACCAAAGGCATGAATCAGAAGGCTGATGAAGCTTGCAGGATGGGATGCCTTGCTGAGTTGTGCTGAGGTTTGCTGCCCAGGCTAGGATAGCATGGGTGAAGGAGAATATGAACCTTCACATTGAGATTAATTTGGGTTCTGATCCAAGTGAACACACTCCATATTGGGCAAACTTGGACAAGTAATTATCTGACTGGGCTTAACTTGCCAGGATAGTGGGGATTGATGCAAGTTTTACGATGCTGAAAGAACTGTGCTGTCTCTTATAGGAAGGTCCACCATTTCCATTATCTTTGAAGGGGTCTGCTTCAACAGGAGGGATTGACTTCATTCCCTTTCCAGCTGGGAACTCTGAGAATCTTTGGTTGTGCCCCCACATCTGTCTGGAAGGGCTTTGCTATCCTAGACCCAGTTCCCAGGGTGCTTGCTTAAGAGCTGGCCTTCCCAAACCCACACACCAAAGGTGCCTAGGAAAAGTGCTCCACACACCAGCTGGTGGACCACACACCCAATTCTAAACAGAATCGCCTTCGGCTCCAGGTTGAGGAGAAGTGGGACCACAAGTGACACTTTTCAAAAAAGCTATAATCCCACCAATCAAACCATTGGTGACAGGAAACACATTCAGCCAGAAGCACTCACAGAAATGTGTCCATAGGTCTGAATTCTTGGTCCCTCAGGCAATCCAAGGGGTCCACAGACAAGCCAGTTTTTTTCTTTATTTTCCCAAGAAACCTGAAAAAACATACTGAGGAATTACTACACAGCAGAGCTGTGAGAACCAAAAATACTTCACTCCTTTCATTCACCAGGGAACACCTAGGATGCCACATGGGAATGTAAGGGAGAGTTCTGCATACATTCTTCTGGTGGGTTAAACACAAATCAAAAAGAATAAACCAAAAGAGGAGTGATGGGAGAGAAAAAAGCAATCCCTAAACCAGAAAAATCCATGTTTACAACTATGTACACCAAGAATCAGTGTTCAGGAGGAACTTGTTAGGACACAGGGTCTATGCAGGTAGAGGGCCAGTGTGGCTAAGTGTGTATCGGTGTGTGTGAGCATACACAGCTTACTTAAATCAATTCTCCAAAGAATGGGTGTATAGACCTCCAAGGTCAACGTGTAACTTGCCACTGGGTCTGGTTTCCCATGGAGGCTTGGGGAAAGCCCTTCCTGACTCAAATCACTCACCTTGCTATTGGTTTTGGTTTCACTTCTGCACACCTTTCTGATTAAAACGTCTCCAGTGCCACCAGTGTACATCTGCTACATTCAATTGGTATAAGTGGTTGACTGTGTGTATTTTTCTTTCAACCTTTCTCTCTGATTTTTGCAAGAATATCCATATATCCATCACAATTCCAGCAAGGCTAGTTATATGAATCAACCTTAGAAAATGAAGATGCAATGCTTCATATTTGCCTTTTACAAGCTAGCAAGTGTGACTTAATAAAGCCTAAAATAAGACCCTCCCACCATGCTCCAATCAATAAATACCTATGGTTACAATTAACTTACTCTAAAACATAGTATGTTACTTTTATTCTTCAAGAAGAAACAACAACAACAACAAAAAGTCCTTGAGAAGCATTGGGTGCTGAAGCCTCATTCTTGGAGGTGGTTCTGTCCCTACAGAACAACCTGGAAGTGCTACAAATGCTCTTCATGAAGCACTTCCAGTTTCACCTGTGATAGCACTTCTGGCCCAGGCCACTTCCCTTCATCAAAGTGGTTATGGAACAAAATAACACACAAAATGAAAACCCCATACAACAGCTGGGGAGCAAGGAGCAGACTGACAACAACTTTTACATGCCAGTACCTATTCAGTGTACATGCTGCACTTTCTGAGTCATTTAGCACCTTGAGAGAAAGGGTTGCTACATCTTTGGGGGCTGTGGGACAGTGGTATGCCCATGCCTGAAAGCAGGACTCAATCCTAGAAGGCCCTGGAGAATTTCTTTTCTCCAACTTTACTTTTCTGACACCCCACTGGCATTTCCTAACACTAAAATAACTTTTTCATCATCTCTCTATTTATATTAAAGGTACAGGCAAATAAGTACATGCAAGGCTATAAGGGCAAACAACACAATCAGAAGAGAAGAAACCCAAATCCAGCTTGGCTTGACTGTCATTCTGCCAATGGGAAGCACCGTGCCTCTCCTTTGCTGTTAAAATCTTCTTCTTGGTGGGGAGGGGAATCATGTTCCTTAAGGTTGCTCATCCCCAAGATTTTTAAATCAGCCCTTATCAGAGATAGTCCCAAAGAAAGTAAATGTTCTATTATTTTTTTTTTAAACATTGTTACCATTTTATTTGATTATTCTATAAAAACATAATGACTGGGTCCAGAGGCCACAGCCTCAGACTCATTTGCACACTGATATTTGGTCTCGTGTTGTCTACCCTGGTCTCCTCTGCTCATGAAATTTCTGGAAAAGATCTGGGCAGAGAACTCAGGCCACATTGTGGGAAGGTGAGTTTTTGCCTAGGTAAGAACTGAAGAGATGGTTTTAAGAGTGGAACACCCCAAGTGCTAGTGATGAAGCTGGAAAGGAGAAATTCACAGTGGTATGCCTCCTAAATTCCTAAATCCATCCTATGGCTCCAGGGAGGCAGAGGGAGGACCAAGACTTGGACTCACTGGCTGTCCTCCATTCTCAGTGGACACCCATGCTTCCCAAGTATATACACATATTGCTAGGGTATTCTACACCTTCCCCAAGATGTTGAGGGCAAACGAACATGGAATAATGTGCAGTCAGGGTGGAGGTGGGGATAAGAATGTACTGAAGTCAAGACTCCAAGGGTCTTCTTCAAAGGTACCCTCCCAGCCACTTCCCAGGCAGCCAGCTCCTAATAGAGCCAAAGGGTTTGGAAAAGAGGGAGAGAGGGAGGTAGAAGGGACTGGAAAGGCATTCAAGCAGGTGCAACTTCGGTATGTGTCCACATCTATGGTCTATCTCGTGAAAAAGAAAAAAATTCCCTGCTACTCTATCCCCAAAAACCACACCTCACCATGACCACTTTTGGTTCAATGCAAAGTTCCAGGACTCTGAAAATAAACCTAAGTGATTATTCATCCTTTTGGGGAGTAGGGAGAGGGTGAGTAAAGGTGAGTAAAGGTGGCTCTGTTTCTTCTGAAGCCAAGCAGGGAGTGGATAGAAGCAAGGTCAGCCTCAGGAGGTTAAAGCCTCTGGTCTCTCTGCAATGTTCCTGGGTGTCAAAGGGAGCCAAGTTACCAGGGGGTGTGGTGGGGTTTCAGCCCAAAGTGTCAGAAAGGCTTCTTGGGCCTGCTGGCCTTGGCATCCCTACTGGCTGCCTTTCAGATGACACTGTTCATGGGCTGACAGTGGCAGCCGGGGCAACACAGGTTGTTGGAGCCACGGTGCATCAGCTTCATGCAGCCAGTGGTTGGTAGGTAGCAGAGCAGGTAGGGCAGCACCAGTGAAAGGGCACCCATGAAGTAGCTGCGGGTGCAGCAGTTTGAATAGGAGGAGGAAGAGGGGTAGTTGGCACAAGAGCCCATATTATCCTTGTTGATGCAGGTGTAGAAGATGCCCTTCACCAGGCGCATGCATGTGCCCTAGTTGACCAGGGTCTGGGCCAAGGACAGGCATTCCTGGTTTTGGGGAGGTTTTTAATGACTGTCTCGATCTCTTTACTTGTGAATAGTTGTTGAGGTGTTCTATTTCTTTTAGGGTCAGTGTATGTTGTTCATGTGTTCCTAGGAATTTGTCCATCTCATCTATATTATCTAGTTTTTTGATGTACAGTTGTTCATAGTATCCTCTTATGAGCTCTTATTTCTGCAGTGTCAGTGGTAATGTTCTCCTCAGTTCTGATTTTATTTGTTTATATCTTCTCTCTTTTTCTTTCTTTTTTTTTTATCAGTCTAGCTAATGGTTTGCTGATTTGTGGATCTTCTCAAAGAACCAATTTTGGCTTTGTTGATTCTCTCTTTCTTTTATTGTTCTCAATTTCATATATTTCTGCTCTGATCTTTGCTATTTCTTTCCCTCTGCTTGCTTTAGGATTAATTTCTTGATCTTCTAGTTCCTCCAGGTGTGTAGTTAGATCTTCAATTTTAGCTCTTTTTTTTTAAAAAATGTAACATTGAGGGCTATGAATCTTCCTCAGCACTTCCTCTGTGGTGTCCCATAGGTTTTGATATGTTGTGTTCTCATTTTCATTCATCTCAAGATATTTACTGAATTCCCTTTCAATTTTTTCTTTGACCCACTCTTCTTTAAGAGTGTGTTCTTTAATCTCCATATATTTATGAATTTTCCCTTTTTTTCATCCATTTTTTATTTCCTGCTTCATTCTGTTCTGGTAAGAGAAAGTGTTTGGTATAATTTCAATATTTTTAAATTTCTTGAGTCTTGTCTTGTGACAAGTTTTCTCTATCATGGAGAAGTTTCCATGAGTGCTTGAAATGAATGGATATCCTGCTGTTTTGGGTTGCAATGCTTGTCTGTTAGTTCTAGTCCATTTATCATATTATTCAAGTTCTCTGTTTCTTTATCCTCTGTCCAGATGTTCAATTCTAAGAGTGGTCTATCTAACCATTATTGTAGTGACATTTATTTCTAACCTCAGCTTTGCCAGTGTGTGCCTCATGTATCTTGAGGCACCCAGGTGAGGTGCATAAATATTCATTGTAGTTATTTCTCTCTGGTGAATTGCTCCTTTCATTGATATAGAAATAAATTTGTCATCCTTTATAAAAGTTTTGTATTTAAAATCTATTTTGTCTGATATTAATATTGCTACTTGAGCTTTTCTTTGCTTACAATTTGTGTGAAATATCTTCTTCCAGCCTTTCACTTTCAAACTGATTGTGTCCTTCTGTCTGAGATGAGTCTCTTGTAGACAACATATAGATGGCTCATATTCTTTTATGCATTCTATTAGTCTATATCTTTTGACTGGGAGTTCAAGCCATTAACATTTGATGTTATTACTATAACGACATTACTTACTTTGTCCAGTTTATTCTTTGGCATTCTGTTGTCATATTTTATTATTGTCTTTTTTTTACTCTTTAATTTATCCTTCCTAATAATATTCATTTCTACATTTTTCTCCAAATCTCTCACCCTTGTTTTTTTTTCTTTCAGGCTACAGCACTTGCTTTAGTATTTCTTGTAATTCTGGTATTTTGGTAACATTATCTCTAAGATTTTCTTCGTCTGTGTAAACTTTAAGCTCACCCTCATTTTTGAAGGACAGTTTTGCTGGATAAAATTTCATGGCTTCCAGTTTTTCTTTTTCAGTACCTTGAATACATCATACTAATTTCTTTTCTCTTTCGTGGTTTCTGATGAGAGGTGAGCAGTTAATCTTATTGAGGGTCCATTCTATGTGATGCTTTGCTTTTCTCTTGCTCCTTTCAGAATCCTCTCTTTATCTCTGATATTTCTCATTCTGAATAGGATATGTCTCAGTGTAGGTCTATTCAGAATTATTCTGTTTGGTATGTGTTGTCCTTCGTGGATGTTGTTATTTATGTCTTTGAAAAGCATTGGGGAGTTTTTGGTCATTATTTACTTGAAAATTCTTTCTGCCCCTTTTCCATTCTCTTCTCCTTCTGGGATACCAATAACGTGCATACTGTGTGTTTCATGCTGTCATTCAATTTCCTGAGATTCTGTTCCACTTTTCCATTCTTTTCTCTTTTTGTTTTCCTGTCTTTTCCAGTCACTTGTTCTGTCCTCAAAATCATTCTTTCTGTCTTCAAGCAATTCAAATCTGCTGTGTGCCTCTAATGCATTTTTAATCTCATTCATCATGTCTTTCATTTCCGTAAGCTCTGTAATTTTGCATTGAAGGCTTTCAAATTGTTCTTTATGCTCTTCCAGTGTTTTCTATTTTTTTATACAAATCAATTTTAATGATATTAACAAAGCATACAGTTCATCCAATGTGTACAAGGAATGGTATTTGGTATAATCACATAGTTGTGCATTCATCACTTCAATCAATATTAAAGACTTTTCTTTATTTCAATAAGAATAATAATAAAGAAAAAAAAAAAGAAAAAACAAACAAAAAAATTCTATACCTCTCAATCTCTCTATGCTTCCCCTGATGTACATTGCTGCTATTTCTGGCTATTCTTGCATGAATTATTTATTTCTTTATTTAGCAGTTTTATTGAGATATAGTCACATACTTTATGATCCATCCAAAGTATAGAATCAGTGGCTGTTAGTATAATCACAATGTTGTGCATTCATTGCCACAAAAAATTTTAGAACAATTTTATTACTCCAAAAGAAAAACTCCACACCCCTTAGCAGTCTTCCCCAGCACTTCATAACAACTAAACTAATTTCATCTTTAGAAATTGATTTATATTTATATTTTATATAAACGGAGTCATACAATAGGTAGTACTTTGTGTCTGGTTTCTTTCACTTAGCATAATATTTTGTTTGTCTGATATTAACATCTTATAATATTAAAATATATTTACAAGTTTCAAAGAAAAATGGTCTTATATATGTAATTTTACCCATATTCATATTTCATATGCTATACAGACCCATGTTACATTTTTTAGCTTTCCTTTTAATAATATACATGACCTTAGAATTTCCCTTTAAGCCACTTTCCTACCCATAATAGTACTGCTAGTTACAAACATTATATTAGGCATTCACCTTTTCTATTTATTTCTAAATAAAACATCCTTTTAACCAATTCTGGACAAGTTAACCCTGAGTTTTCCAGTATTTAAAATCATTCTATTTCTTGGCAACCGCTATTCAAGTTATTAACTCCATGATATTACACAATATATTTAGATCATAGTAGTGCATTCATACAGTATTTTTCCTTTTATGTCTGGCTTGCTTCATTCAAAATAATGTGTTTCTGGTTCATCCATGTTGTCATATATTTTATGACTTCATTTCTTCTTACGGCTGCATAATATTACATTGTGTGAATATACCACAGTATATTTATCCATTCATTGGTTGACAGACACTTGGGTTTTTTTCCAACTTTTGGCAATCAGGAATAACACTGCTATGAACATTGGTGTGCAGATGTCTGTTCGTGTCACTGCTGTCAGTTCTTCTGGGTATATACCCAGTAGTGCTATGGCCAAGTCACATGGCAAATTTATATTCAAATTCTTTAGGAACTGCCAACCATCTTCCACAGTGGCTGTACACTCTACATTCCCACCAACAGTGAATACATATTCCTATCTCTCCACAGCCTCTCCAACACTTGTAGTTTTCTCTTTTAAACAGTGGCCATTCTAATAGGTGTGAAATGATACTTTTCATTCATGATTTGCTAATGCTATGATGCTATACCTAGAAAATACTGAAAATTCCACAACAAAACTCTAGAAATAATGTACAAATTTAGCAAAGTGGCAAGGTACAAGATTAATATGCAAAAATTCATTAGCCTTTCTATACACTACTGATGTGCACTCTGAGCAGGAAATTAGAAAACAACTCCATTTATAATAGTGAATACAACAATCAAATATTTGGTAATAAACTTAACCAAGGGCATAAAGCACCTGTGTTCAGATAATTACAGACTTTGCTAAAAGAAACTGAAGAAGACTTAAATAAAGGGAAGGGCTTTCCATATTCATGGATTGGGAAATTAAGTATCATTAAATGTCAATTCTTCTCAAACTGACTGACAGTTTCAATGCAATCCCAATAAAAATCCCAACAGCCTTTTTGCATACATGGAAAAGCCCATTATCAAATTTATTTGGAAGGATAAAGGGCCCCAAATAGCCAAAAATGTCTTTAAAAAGAAGAATGAAGTTGGTGGACTCTCACTTCTTAACTTTGAAACATATTATTTAGCTACAGTGGTAAAAACAGCCCGGTTTTGGAATATAAAAAGACAGATTGACCAATGGAACCAAATCAAGAACTCAGAAATAGACCTTAATATGGTCAAGTGATTTTTGACAAGGCTTTTCAAGCAAACCTAGTTGATCCAGAATAGTCTATTAAATAAGTGCTGCTGGGAGAAATGGATATCTATATCCAAAAGAAAGAAATAGGACCACTCACTCACATCTTATACAATAATTTACTAAAAATGAATCAAGGACCTAAATATAAAAGCAGCAATCATAAATCTTCCAGAAGAAAATGTGGTAAAACATCTTCTAGGTCTTATGGTAGGCCGTATTTTATTAAACATTACACACAAAGCATGAGTAACAAAAGGGAAAATAGGTAAATGGGACCTCCTCAAAATGAAACACTTTTGCACCTCAAAGGAATTTGTCAAAAGGGTAAAATAGCAGCCAACTCAGTAGGAGAAAATATTTGGCAATCAAATATCTCATAAGGGTTTAATATCCACGATATATAAAGAGATATGACAACTGAACAATAGAAAGACAAACTTCACAATTCAAAAATGGGCAAAAGACTTGAATAGACATTTGTCCAAAGAAGAGATACAGATAGTAAAGAACCGTGTGAAAAAATGTTCAACATTAGTAGTGATTATGGAAATGCAAATCAAAATGACAATGAGATATCATTTAGCATCTAATAGACTACCCACTATTAAAAAGTCAGAAAACTGTAAATTTTGTGGAGGATGTGGAAAGATATGAATGCTTATTTAATCTTCATGGGAATATAGACTGGTACATCCCCTGTGGAAGACTGTTTGGCAGGTCCTAAGGAAATTGAATATAGACTTGCCATGTGACCTGGAAGTACCATTAGTAGTACATACCCAGAAGAACTGAGAGCAGTTACCTGAACAGACATCTGCACACTGATGTTCATCGTGATGTTATTCACAGTTGCCAAATGTTGGAAACAACATACATGTCCATCAATGATGAATGGATAAACAAATTGTGGTGTATACATACGATGGAACATTACACAGCTGTAAGAAGAAATGAAGTCATAAAGCATATGACAACATGGATGAACATGGAGGACATTCTGTTGAGTGAAGCAAGCCAGACACAGAAATACAAATACTGTATGGTTGTGCTATTTTGAACCATATATATTATGGAAACTCATGGAATTAATAATAAGAATATAGGTCACCAGAAAATATAATGAGTCTAGAAAATGGAAAACTGTGTAGATGTGATTAAAAGGATTTTCTGTAAATCTTTGGAAATGAATGGAAATGGTGAGAGCACATCGAGCACATCATGATGGTTGACTAGCAGAGCTATTGTATGGATATGACCATGGTCAAAAGGGAATGGCTAGGTACATGTATATTACTAGAAGAAAGCTAAATAATGTAACATGGAACTGTATAACATAGTGAAACCACATATAACACATGAATATGGGTAATATTGCATATATAAGACTGTTTTACAAAACATAAATACAGAAATACCAGAGAGAAGGAAACAGTCTATCATCTATATATGGAAGGGGAAATACAGAGAGATTGAGAGGTGGTAAGTTTTGTTTGTTTGTTTGGTCAGTTTTTGTTTATTATTATTATTATTACTGAAATAATGGAAATGCTCTAAAATGATTGAAATGATGAATTGACAACTATGTGATTATACTCAAAAACATTTATTGTACACTTTGGATGGATTTGTGCTTTATTAATATGTATCAATAAATTTTAAAAAATACATCTTGACAAAATCTAGCATACTTTCTTGATAAATACATTTCAAAATACAGGAAAAGAAGGAAGCTTTGTCAATATGATAAAGTACATATATGATAAAACAAAAGCTAACATCATACTCAATGGGGAAAGTCTGTAAGCTTTCCCTCTTAGATTGGGAATAAGAGAAGGATGACCACTGCCACAACTAGCTACAGCAAATAGGCAAGAAACAGAAATAAAAGGCATTCAAATTGGAAAGGAATAAGTAAAACTCACTATTTGCAGCTGATAAGACCCTATATTTAGAATGTCCTAAAAAACAACCACAAAGTTCCTGGCATTAATTATCAAATTCACCAATGTGGGGTTTTGTTTTGTTTTCTCATTTATTTCCATTTTTTTAAATTGATTTGTTTGTCTTTATATTGTTAACTTTCTTTATATACTCTGGATATTAGTCCATTATCAGATATGTGGTTTCCAAATATTGGTGTGGGGTGTTAGTGATGGGGGATACATGCGAGGAAGTTCACCTGGACATATATATAAGGCATATGAAGGTGTTCAGATGTTCACAGGGCATTGTCACAGTGAGTGGAGATTCCACAATAACCGAGAGAATATTAAATTCCCATCCTGGAGAGATTTGCCGTGTTCTCTAATGGAGCGGCAATAGTCCCCCAAGTGCAGAGGCAATCACTGGCGAAGGAGGATGGTCCATTAGTGGGCCCTTTATGTTGACAACTATGCTTTTGAGCCTTTGCTCTTGAAATTGAAATGTAGCCTAGTGTTATGGAGTGCATAAGAATTTCCTCCTAAGAGCTTCCTTGTTGCTCAAATGTGGCCTTTCTCTCAGCCAAGCTCAGCATATAAATGCATTACCTCCCCCGAAGCATGGGACATGACATCCGGGGATGAGCCTCCCTGGCACTGATGGATTACTCCCAAGCACCAACAAGCAATGCAACTGGAAAAAGACCTTGAATAAAAAGGGGAAAATGTAAAAACAAAAGAATTTATATGACTAAGAGACTTCAAGGTGAGTCAGGAGGTCATCCCAGAGATAACACTTATGCACATCTCAGCAGGATCTCAAATACTGCCAAAGTGGATACTACCCTAAAGAGTGATGCTCCTGGGGCCTCTGGAGACACCCAGGTCTTATGTTCATGGCAGATATCTCCAAAGTTTGGTGCCTTGCCAGTGGGCTGTACTTTGTAGTTTATGCTCCTGAGAGTGACAGAGTTGGGCTCAGTTATGGCTTTCCTACACATGGTTCATCTCTCCCTTCTATTTATACCAATATGTGGTGCTGGAGTTTGTAGGTATACATACAAGAGACTGGAATCTCTGGGCTGTATATGTGCCAGCTGGGCCCTAAGCCTTAGTGGAGTTACAACACCTACTCTCCAGTTCATTAGACTCATTCAGGACAACTAACAAGGAGGTGAGGATTGACAGCCACCATACCAAGGAAATGAGAGAGCTTGTTACAACTGCAAGCAAGAGAGTCACATTCATCAGCTGTATGTGATAGAAGCCCCCTACCAATTAGATGTGGAATGGACATCACTATGCCAGAATCATTAGGATTGGGGAATGAACTATGGACTAGAGTGGGCTTACTGGTATTCTACTATAGACTTAATGTGACTCTAGCCACAGAAATAATTCCAACATTGATTTGGAGGCAGTGGCCACTGTAGGCTCTTGGAGAAGAAGAGAGAAAAGCAGGTGTAATATGGGGGCTTTTTTGGTACTTGGGAATCTCCTCTTCCTGAATGATATTGCAATGACAGACACAGGTCATTATATATTTTCCCTTAATCTGCCAAATTGTGAGAGATAGAATGTAAGCTACAATGTGAACATGAACTATGGTCCATGTTCAGTGGCAATGCCCCAGGATGTGTTTATCAATTGAAATGAAGGTGCCACACTAATAAAGGATGTTATTTATATGGGAGGGTGTGGGAGATGTGGGGAGTGGGGCATATGGGAATCTCTATATTTTTTGTGTAACCTTTATGTAAACTAAGTATCTTTAAAAAATAAAAAAAAATTTAAAAAGACATTAAAAATTCATTAAAAATGTATAAATGAGTAAGGTCTAAAATGTAAACCGTAATGTAAACCATTGACCAGGTTGAATGGCTATTTTTCAGTATTTGTACATCAGTTGTAATAAATTTACCATCCACATATAAAAAGGTTATTAATACAGGAAGGAAGAAAAGGGTGAGGGTGTTGGATATATGGGATTCCAATATATTCTGCATGTGACATTACTGTGACCTAAAACTTCTCTGAAGACAAAATGAAGAAAAGTAAGACACTGGGTGAAGAAATGGAAGAAAAAGCCACTGTATGTACAGGACAACAGATATTAAAGTGATGAAAGGCAAAATGTTGAAAAACACCTTTTTAAAATTTTATTTATTTATTTATTTTTAATATTTTTCATTATTTTTTAACATCCCAAATTCTTTTTTTCTTTAGTTTAGCTTTTCTAAATTATTATGTATTTTATTTTTTATATTTAAACCCATTGTTATTTCATTTTACTATAAATGGAATTTGGAGATAATCTTTGCTTCATTTTTAAGAGGTTTTGGACCACAGGAGGGTTACAACTGTAGCAGGAGAGGATCATTGGTGTCAGATGTCAGTGATGGGGGATACATGGGAGGAAGTTCACCTGGGCATATATATAAGGTATATAAATATGTTCAAATATTCATGGGACATTGCTACACTCGTTAGAGATGCACACAGCTACCAAAAGAATACTGAAATCTGACAGAGACAGGCAAGTTGGTATCGGCTTAAATGGGCACTCACTATCTCTCTCACAAAAGACAGCAGATTATGGACAGGATCCTGCCCAAGTGAGGTGTTCTGGGAGCCCACAGAGCAAGAGGCTTTGGGACATCGATCTGGACAGAGCTGGACAGGGAGATAGATTACATAAGATAAAACTGTGAGTTTTTCCTGAGCTAGAAATCACAGACATGAATGTGTAAGTCCCACCCTCAGGGAAAAGGCTTAGTGTGAGCCCCGACTCTTGCTGGCACCCCAGTGAGAGGGAGCATTCTCTGAGAGTGGGAGGGTTCTGGCAAAGGGTGGAGAGGAGTTTCCTTTCTGTGGGTTTGGTTGCCTGGATCCCCTTAGAGCTTTGGGGAGCACACCAGCCAACTTGAAGTGGCACCAGGCTGAGGGGAGAGGCAAATCTGCTGAGGAAGTCTAATTTACCTAACTACCCTGGGATACAGAGGCTTGGCTTGAAAGAGGGCAGACTCAGCCAATTTTATACTTCCATGCTGGGGACTGTCAGAGTTTCAGCTCCCCTAAGGGAGTCAGGCAGTGGGAAGTGTTTGATAAGTTTCCACATGCCTATTTAGGGCCCTCTGGGAGGAAGTGGTGGTATAGAAGAGGTTTGTAAATCATTTCAGTGTGGTGAACTTGGTTGTCTGGACCCCCTTAGAGCTTTGGGGAGAACACCTTTCAACTTGAAGTGGCATCAGGCTGAGGAGAGAGGAGAATCTGCTGAGAAAGCCTGATTTACATAACTGCCCTGGTATACAGAGGCTTGGCTTAAGAGAGAGGGTGGTCTCAGCCAATTTAATAGTTCTGCACTGAGGACTATGAGAATTTCATCTCCCCTAAGGGAGTCAGGTGGTGGGTAGTGCTTAATAAGTTTCCACAAGCCTATTTAGGGTACCCTGGGAGGAGGGTGTGTTCTAGAAGAGGCTTGTAAACCATTTCAGTGAGGTGAACTCAGTCATCAGGATCCCTTTTGAATTTCAAAAGGGAACTCAACCTGACCAGGAGAGGGGAGGGGGGATCTGCTCATACAGCCTGCGGAATCCTGCTCCCAAGGAGAGTAAAACCTTCTCAGGGGAAAGTGACTAAATAGCTTTCTGAAGTGCTAACTGACCCAATTAGTAAGTTAGTTCATTGGAGGAATTTCTGTCTTGAATATATGAGGTCCCTAATTCAATTCCTGGCTCCTCTAAGAGTAGTGATTCACCAGTATATCTGAAATCCAGCTGATAACGTAAGACAGGGAAAACATAGTCATTATTGTTTTACTAATTTCTTTTGCATTCCTTATTTCACACACACAAAAAAGTTACTTAAAAAGAAATTTAACTTAGTTCACTCACTAAAATCCACCTCAAAACCTGCAGAGAGAAGTCTCCAGGGTAATTGATTGATGAACACAGGCAGTCTGAGAGTCTCCACAAGGGCCCAAGAAGGAGCGCTGTTCTTCCTTAGCTTTGTTTGACTGCTTCCTTGTGTGTTTGTTAGTTCTTTCTTTCTTTCTTTCTTTCTTTCTTTCTTTCTTTCTTTCTTTCTTTCTTTCTTTTCTTTCCTCTTTCCTCCACCCCCCCTTTTTTTAAATTAAATGTTGCTAGTTTGTTTCTTCTTTGCTGTGCTTCTTCTTCCTTGATTTTCCCATCTTCTGTGTATATTGATTTTGTCTACCAATGCCATCACTTTTCCTTCCTTCATCTTTCTATCTTCTGCTTTCTGTTGTTGTTCTTACATTCCACCTTTTCTCATTAGTCCTCAAATTTATAGGTTTCAATTTCTATCTTGTCTATTCTGCTTTCTTTTTTTAAAATTAAGTTTTACCTTTCAGCCCTTTCTTTATTCTTTCTATCTCTCCTCATCATTTGGCCTTTTAAATCATTGTATATATTATTCTCTATTTGGTTTCCCATTTTATCATAGGTACTCCACTTTTTTTTTCACCGATTACTCTACACTGCTTACATCAGTTAATTATTCATTTTACTAAATCTTATATGGCCTCTCTTCTAACTTTCATTATTATTACTATTATTCTTATTCCTTTCTTACCTCTTTTGATTCCTCTGGGCCTAATCTTTTTCCTTCAAGGTAACATAAAAAACAGCAAGGAAATAGAACAGGAAGAACAAAGTGTTAAAGAGAAATCTTAACACAAACATGGAAACAACAATTAAATAAAAGTCTAGAGCAGAGAGAGAAGCTAATCAAGTGAATAAACTGAGCAAGATAAAATGATGACCAAAGGGAAAGAAAAAATTACAACAATACTGAGAAACAGGAAAACATGGACCAGACCAATGAACAAACTAAAAACCAGGAAGATATATAGAACGTTGAACAACTAATCAAAGCTGTCCAAACAAATATATTGGATGGACTTAATGAAGTGAAGGAAGACATTAAGGGTATTAAGAAGACACTGGGAGAACATACTGAAGAAATTGTAAACATACATAAAAAGATAACAGATATAATGGTGATGAATGGCACAATCCAAAAAATAAAAAAGATGCTGGATTCACATAACAGCTATTTGAACAGGCAGAAGAAAGAATTACTGATGTGGAAGACAGTACATCTGAAATCAAATAGTTAGTAGAACAGATATATTTAAAAAATGGAAAAAATCCAGCAGGGACTTAGGGATTTAAATGACAACACAGAAGCCACAAACATATGCATTATAGACATCCCAGAGGAAGAAGTGAAGGGAAAGGGAACAGAAGGAGTGTTGAAGGAAATAATGGCTGAAAACTTCCCATCCCTATTGAGGGAGATGGGCATACATGTCCAAGAAGCACAGTGCACCCCAAACAGAATTAATCCCACAGGCATACTCCAAGACCTATACTTCTCAAAATGTCCAATGCTCAAGACAAAGAGAAAATACTCAAGGCAGCAAGGGAAAAGAGAACCACCATATAAAAGGGAAGCTCAATAAGATTAAGTGCTGATTTCTCATCTGAAATCATGAAAGCAAGAAGACAGTGGTATGACATATTCAAGGTACTCAAAGAAAAATCTTCCAGCCATGAATTCTCTATCCAGAAAAGCTGGCATTTAAAAATGATGGAAAATTCAAAATATCCACAGAAAAACAGAAATTAAAAGAGTATGCCAATAAGAAACCTGCACTTCAAGAAATACTAAAGGAACTTCTACAGGTTGAATGGAAAAAACAGGAGAGAGAGAGTTGGAGGAGAGTGTAAGAGCAACCAAAAAGACAAAAAGGGAAATAAAAACATCATATGACATACATAAACCCAAAGAAAATATGGCTGATGTAAGAAATTACTTGAGAATTATAACACTGAATGTTAATGGATTAAACTCACAGTCAAGAGACATAGATTGGCAGAATGGATAAGGAAATATGAGCCATTTATATGTTGTCTACAAGAAACCCACCTTAGACCCATGGATTCAAGGAGGCTGAAAGAGAATGGCTGGAAAACAATTTTAAAGCAAAAAATAACCAAAAAGGGCCAGAGTAGCTATCCTAATATCAGACAAAATAGACTTCAAATGCAAAACTATTGTAAGAGACAAAGATAGACACTATATATTAGTAAAAGTGGTAATCTTTCAAGAAGAAGGATCATTCATAAGCATTTATGCATCTAATCAGGATGCTTCAAAATAGATGAGGCAAACACTTTAAAAACTAAGTGGACACACAAATGCCTCTAAAAGTATAGTGGGGGAATTTAATACACCATTATCACCATTAGACAGCACATCCAGACAGAGAATCAATAAAGAAACAAAGACTCTGAGTAATACATTAGAGAACCTGGACCTAATAGACATATACATAATGCTACACCCAAATACAGCAGTATATACATTCTTCTCGAGTACACATGCATCATACTCCAAGATGGACCACAGGCTAGGCCACAGAACAACACTCAATGAATTCAGAAATATTGAGATTGTACAAAGTAATTTCTCTGACCACAAAGGAATGAAATTGAATATCAGTAAGGGCCAAGAAACCTGATTAGGCACAAACATAAAGAAGTTAAACAACACATTCTTAGACAAACACTGGGTCAAGGAGGAAATCTCAAAAGAAAAACAATAACTACCTTGAAATGAATGAAAATGACAACACAACATAGCAAAACCTTTGGGATGCTATGTATAGAGAGGGAAAGTTCTGTAGAGAGGGAAATTCATAGCCATAAATGCATACACAAAAAAGAAAAAGAGCTAAAATTGAAGATCTAACTGCAGAAATGGAGGAATGGAAAAACAAGAGAATCTTAGCCCAAAGGAAGTACAAAGAAGGAAGTTACCAAGATTAGGGCAGAACTAAATGAAATAGAAAATAAGAAAACACTAGTAAAAATAAACAAAACCAAAAGCTGGTTCTTTGAGAAGATCAATAAAATTGACAAACCCTTAGCAAGACTAAAAAAGAAAATGAGAGAGTAGATGCAAATACACAAAATAAGGAATGAGGAAGGGGATATCACTCCTGACCCCACAGAAATAAAGTGTATCATAAGAGGATATTTTGAATAATTATATGCCAACAAGAATGATAATTTAGAGGAAATGGACAAATTCCTAGAAACTCTCAAGCAGCCTATATTGACGAAAGAAGAAGTCAATGCATGGAACAGTCAAGTACAAGAAAAGAGATAGACTCATTCATCAAAAACCTCCCAACTAAGAAGAGCCCAGGACCAGATGGCTTCACAGGTGAATTCTACCAAACATTCCAGAAAGAGGTAACATGAATCCTGCTTAAGTTCTTCCAAAAAATAGATGTAGAATTAACATTGCCTAACTCATTCTATGATGCCAATATTAACCTAATACCAAAGCCAAACAAAGATACCACAAGAAATGAAAATTACAGACCAATCTCTCTATTGAACATACATGCTAAAATCCTCAACAAAATACTTGTCAATCACATTCAACTACATATCAAAAGAATTATACAGCATAACCAAGTGGGTTTCATCTCAGGTATGCAAGGATGGTTCAACATAAGAAAATCAATCAATGTAACACACCACATAAACAGACTGAAAGAAAAAAATCACATGATCATCTCTATAGATGCAGAAATAGCATTCAACAAAATACAGCACCCTTTCCTGATACTAAACACTGCAAAAGATAGGAATAAAAGGAATCTTTCTGAACATGTTAACAGGTGTATATGAAAAAACCAAAGCTAACATCACCTTCAACGGTGAAATCCTAAAAGCCTTGCCTCTGAAATTAGAAACAAGGCATGTATGCCCACTATCACCACTCCTATTTAACATTGTATTAGAAGTACTTGCTTGAGCACTGAGGCAAGAAAAGGATATAAGAGGCATCCAGATTGGAAAGAAGAAGTAAAAATTTCTCTCTTTGCAGACGACATGATCTTATACATAGAAAGCCCTGAAAAATCTACAACAAAGTTTCTAGAACTTAGAAAGGACTTCAGTAATGTCACAAGGTATAAGATCAATGCTCAAAAATCAGTAGTATTTCTGTACAACAATGACAAGCAATCTGAGGAGGAAATCAACAAAAAAATACCATTTACAATACTAACTAAAAGAATCAAATACATAGAAATAAATTTAACTAAAAATGTAAAGGACTTATACACAGAAAACTACAACAACACTGTTAAAGAAAATCAAAGAAGACTTAAATAAATGGAAGAATATTCTCAGTTCATGGATAGTAAGAGTAAAAATCATCAAGATGTCTATCTTACCCAAGCTAAAGATTTAATGCAATTCCAGTAAACATCAGCACAGTATTTTTTTAATGAATTGGAAAAACTAACTACAAAATTTATTTGGAAGGTAAAAGGCCCCAAAACGCCAAAGAAAAATGAAGCTGCAGGAATTGCACTACCTGACTTTAACACATAGTACAAAGCTACAGTGGCCAAAACTGCATGGTATTGGTACAAGGATAGACATACTGACCAATGGAACCGAAATTAGAGTTCTGATATAGATCATCGCATATACAGTCATCTGATATTCGACAAGGCCACCAAGCCCACTCAGTTGAGAGAGAATGGCCTCTTCAACAAGTGGTGCTTGGAAAACTGCATATCTATATCCAAAAGAAAGACATAGGAACACCATCTCACACCTTATACAAAAATCAACTTAAGTTGGACAAAAGATCTAAATATAAGAGTCAAGAACATAAAGACATTGGAAGTTAATGTAGAGAAGCATCTACAGGATCTTGTAATAGGAAATGGTTTCATGAAAGTCACAACCAAAGCACAAGCAGCAAAAAAAAAAAAAAAGGTAGATAAATGGGATCTCCTCAAAATTAAAAACTTTTTCACTTCATAGGATGTTATCAAGAAAATAAAAAGGCAGCCTACTCAATGGAAGAAAATAATTGGCAACCATACATCTAATAGGAGGCTAATATCCTGCATATATAAAGAAATCCTACACCTCAAAAATAAAGAGACAAACAACCAATTTAAAAAATGACAAGTGACCTGAACAGACATTTCTCCAAGGAATAAATACAAATGGCTAAATTGCACATGCAAAAATGGTCAACATCGCTAGCTATTAGGAAAATGCAAATCAAAACTACAATGAGATACCATCTTACACCCATTAGAATGGCGGCTATTAAAAAAACAGCAGACTATGAGTGTTGAAGAGGATGTGGAGGAATGGGAACCCTCATCCACTCCTGGTGGATTGTGGAATGGTCCTGCCTCTGTAGAAGACAGTATGGCAGTTCCTCAAAAATCTAACTGTAGATCTTCAATATGATCCAGTGATTCCACTGCTGGGTATATTTCCAGAAGAACTGAAAACAAAGACACAAACAGATATATGCACACCAATTTTCAGAGTGGCATTGTTCACTGTTGCCAAAAGTTGGAATCAACCCAGTTTCCCATCAACAGATGAATGGATAAACAAAATGTGGTACATACGTGCAATGGAATATTACTTAGCTGAAAGAAGGAATAAATTGTTAATACACATGATAACATGGATGAATCATGAAGACCTTATGTTGAGTGAAGCAAGCCAGGCATTGAAGGATGAACAGTACATGACCTCACTGATATGAATTAAGGAAATTGAGCAGTCTCAGACAGCTATTGTCTGAGAGATAGCTTTACCAGAAAGAGAAAGAGAAGAGAAAGTTGGGAGCCATTACCCATACAGATTTAATTTATGGTAAAGTGATAGAGTGTAGTTATGTATTTAAGAGATAGGACAGGTGGGTAGTGGTATTATTTGGTTTGATGGTGCAGGGTTGAGAATTGGGTTGATTGGGAAGGGTGAGTTAGAATTTCCAGGATACTGGGGGGAGAGATGGGAAAGGGACCACGTGAAAACTTGGGATTTGTGGGTATGAAGTTGAAAGTACAGAGGTGGGAGTGCTGTTATGGCAATATGACAAAATGGGTCACTGATTTAGGCTGTTGGTTGGGGGTGGCATTTGAGACAAGGCACACCTGGAGCTGATTTCTAGGGAGTGTGTAAGTGTTCATTCTGTCATAATTTGTTGTATCAGTGTGTGGAGACCCACATAATGAGCAGGAAGAAGTTGGACTCCCAAATTTGGGAGGACCAATTCATTCAGAAATAGACAGGTGGGAGTCTTTCAAGAGCAAGGGTGGTTCCTAATAGGGGAGGACAAACCAGTGTATCAAGACCTCTTGTTGCATATAACTATGAATCTTGTCATCTAATGAGTCAAGCCAATGGGTCGTCTTGGGCCCTGGGGGGATGGGGAGAGAGTAACAGAATAGTTCAATCAGGGGGTATTTAGTGGTCAGTGGAAATGTTCTTCATTACCTTACAGTGTTGGACATAAGACATGAAAAATAAAATCAAAATTTTAAAAGTGTACAGTCTACAATGAAAACCATACTGTAAACCATTGACAAAGTTTAGTAGCTATGTTTTGTTATCTGTATATCAGTTATAACAATGCTACCATCCACATACAAAAAGATTTTAATATGGTGTGAGGAAAGCGGGAGAATTTGGGTTTATGAGAGTCTCTTTTATTCTGTGTGTGACTTTGCTGTGACTTAAAATTTCCCTGAATACAAAATGAAAAATAGTGAGACACTGGAGACTGAGAGGAGGAAGGTGCCACAGTACAGTCTGGACACCAGATATTGCAGTGATAAAAGGCAAAATGACAAAAAAAAATTTAATTTTTAAAATTATATTTTTCATTTTTTAAATATCCCAATATTTTAATTTAATTTTATTTTTAGTTTTTTTTAAGTTCTCATGTATTTTATCGCTTCCATTTGAATTTATCATTATTATTTCATTTTTGTATTAATTGTATTTGTCTATTTTATTGGCTTCATCTTTAAAGAACCTTTGGATCACAGAAGGGCTACAGGTGGGGTGGGAAAGGATCGTTGGTGGGGGGTGTCAGGGATGGGAGGTACATGGGAGGAAGTTCACCTGAACATACATACAAGATATATAAAATTGTTCAAATGTTCACGGGGCATTGTCACAGTGGGTGCAGAATCACTCAATAAATGAGAGAATACTGAATTCCCATCTTGGAGAGCTCTGCCACATTCTCCAAGGGAGCAGCAAGAGTCCCAGAAGTGCAAGGGCAGTGTCCGGCAAAGGAGGATGATGCACTGATTGGCCTTTCTTATTGATGACTAGCCTTACAAGTCTTTGCTCTTTAAATTGAAACTTAGCCTAATATTATGGGGTGCCTAGGATTGCCTGATAGAGCCTCCTTGTTGCTCAAATGTGACCTCTCTCTAAGCCAAAATCAGCATATGAATGCATTACCTTCCTTCCAGTGTGAGACCTGACTCCAGGGGATGAGCCTGCCTGGCACCAAGGCATTACTACCAATTACAACTGGTAATACAACTGGAAAAAGACCTCAAATAAAAGGGGGGAAAGGTAAAGACAAATTGTTCATATGGCTAAGCGACTTTCAAGTGAGTCGGGAGGTCATCCCAGAGTAAATGCTTATGCACATCTCAGTAGGACCTCATAGACTTCCAAAGTGGATATCACCCCAAACAGAGGGGCTCCTGAGGGTTCTGTAGACAACAAGGTCCTATGTCAGGGTGGATAGCTCCAGAGTTTGGTGACTGCCAGTGGGCCCTACTTTGGAATTTGTGCTCCTGTGAGTGACAGAGTTAGACTCATATATGTCTTCCCTGCACATGGTATATCTTTTCCTTCTATTCAATCCTCTATGTGGTGCTGGAGTTTGTAGGTGTACATCCAGAGACTGTAGTCTTTGGGCTGTCCATGTGCCAGCAGGGCCCGGAATCTCGGTATAGCTGCAACTTCTACTCTACAGCTCAATGCACTCACCCAGGACAAATGGTGGGCAGATGATGATGGACAGTGGCCATCCCAGGGAATGGAGAGTCTGCAGCTGCAGGGAGGATAATCCCATGCATCTTATCCATTGGATAGATGCCCCCTCTCAGTTGGAATTGGAGTGGATATCACCATTGCAGACTCCTCATGATTGGGGGAAGAGCTATGGACTAGAGTGGACTTACTGGTATTCTGTTATAGACATATTGTGATTCAAGCAATGGAAGAAATTAAAACATTAATGTGGAACCAATGCTTCCTGGAGACTCTGGGGGCAGGGAGAGGGAAAAGCGTTTATAATACACGGGCTTTTTTGGGACTTAGGTATTGTTCTGAGTGACATTGCAATGACAGATATAGGCCATTTTATATCATCATATAACATGAAGAAAAGTGTGGGAGAGAGTGTGGTCTACAATGTGAGTTTGGTGCCTTGTCAGTGGACCTTACTTTGGAGTTGTGCTCACGAATGTGACAGAGTTGGACTCAGATGTGACTTCTTTTCACATGCCTCTTCTGTCCTTTTTATTTGAACCTATAGTTGCTGCTGGAATTGGTTAGGTGTACATCCAAGAGATTTGAATCTCTGGGCAGTCCATATGCCAGCCAGGCTCTGAGCCTCAGAGGAGTTGCGAAACCTACTCTCCAGTTCATTGGACTCACCCAGGACAATTAATGAGGATGTAAGAATGAGCAACCACCTCACCAAGGAACTGAGAGCGTCTTCAACTGCAAGCAAGAGTATTATCCAGCAGCCATATTGGATTGAAGTCCCTCTCAATTAGAATTGGAGTGGGTTTCACTATTTCAGAATCCTCTGAATTGGGGAATAAAATATGGACTAGAATGGACTTACTGGTATTCTACTATGACTTAATGTGATTCTAGCAATGGAATAAATTATATCATGGATGTGGAGACAGTTGCCATTGGAGGTGCTGAAGTGAGGGAGAGGGAAAAAGATGTGTAATATGGGAACAATTCGAGGACTTGGAATTGTCCTAAATTACATTGCAATGCCCGATTCAGTCCATTATATATCCTGCCATAATCTACTGAATTGAGTGAGAGAGAGTGTAAACTACATTGTAAAGTATAATCCATGCCTAGTGGCAATGCTCAAAAATACGTTCTTCAATTGAATGAATGTACCACACTAATGAAAGAAGTTGTTAATTTGGGAAAAAGTGGGTGATGTGGGGAGTGGGGCACATGGGAATTCCTTATATTTGCTATGTAGCATTTTATGTAATCTAAGTATTTTTAAAAATAAATAGAAATATATTTGTAAAGAAGATAGTAAGATATTATAACTAAATATATAGATGCAAACTTAATAAGAGATGTATAAGTATTATGTAAAAATTTGTAAAACTTTGGAGAAATACATGAAAATAAGCAAATTGAGAGATATACCATATTCAAGTTTTCAAATATTAGAAAACAATATTTTGAAATTTTCAATTGCCTTCAAATGTATCTAAATTCAGTTTCTCAAAATAATTAATTAATGGTAAAATTAATTAATGTATTAAAAGCTTATTTATTTTATTTTTAATTCACTAATCGAGCAAACCTGATTCTAAAATTAGTGTAAACATACATTGGGCTGATAAAATCCAAGACATTCCTAAATAAGAACAATTTGAGAGGACATACTCTTTTAACAAGAATTACCATTAAAGCATTGCAGTGTTATCATATACACAGTGAAACAGACAGTGGAATATTATAGGGAGTCCACAAAAATATCCATACACAAATGGATACTTGATATTTGCCCTAACAGTCATTCTAGTTCAGTGCATAATGGATGGACTTTTCAATAAATTGCTTTGAGACATCTGATTGTTCACATGGAGAAACATAAAATTAGACCTTTATCTCACATCATACCCCAAATTAACTCTGAGATTATAGATCTAAAATCATATACTAGAAGATAAAAATTTTATAAAAAATATTAAAGAAGATCTTTACATTGAGTTAGACAAGGATTTTTTTTTTCCTCTAAGAAGACACAAGAGAAACAAGGAGTAAATGAAAATATTGGTAAATTTAAATATATCAACATTTAGAGCTTCTGTAAATCAAAAAATCTCCCTAAGAGAATTAAAAATGCAAATCACAAATTGGAGAAAATAATTTATGTATTTTATGTATTTATGTATTTATTTGTTGAAGGCTTTGAATCCAGGTTGTGTGCGTGTATGTTAAGTATATATATATTAATTGCAGCTCTTCGCACATGTGTAAACTCAAAGGGCCAATAAATAAATGAAAAATATACCACCTTATTAATAATCAGGGAAATACAAATTCACAATCAAATCTGATAACATTTTACCATATTGAGAAAAATTAAAATATCTCAGAATATTAAATGTTGATAAAGATGAGGAGTAATTAATGCTTATCTTACTTTGGAAGAAGTCTAAATTGGTAGGACCACTTTAAAAAAATGTATCATTCTATGATTTTGAACAACTCAACAATTCCACTCTTTTTTATTTTTTATTTATTGTGGTATTTCACTCATACATAAACATACATAAACAATAAGTGTATAATAATAGTGAACTTACAAAACAAATATACATAACATCATACTGGACTCTCATACCTCATCCCACCATCAATACCTTGCATTGTTGTGAAACATTTTTGACTAATGATTGAAGAGAATCCTCTAAATATTACTACAAACCAAATTATTTTCCCCCCACCCACACTATTATTATTTTTATATTATTTTTACATGAACACACATAAACAATAAGTGGATAATAAAAGCTGTGAACTTACAAAGCAAACATGCATAACATAAGACAGGGGTCCCATATATCAAAAAACCACCAACACCTTGCATTTTTCTGAGACATTTTTTACAAAGATTCTTTGCACGTGTGCACCAGAAGATGTGTAAAAGAATTTTTTGTAATAACTAATATTCAGAAGAACTTTAAATGTCCATCAAATGTGGAGTGGGTGAATAAAGTCTGATATATCCATGCAGTGGAATACCATATAACTATGAGAATGGATGAACAAAATACATCAATAGGGTTGAAATTTGCAAGCTTGTTGATTAAAGTGAAAGTGACTAAAGAACTTATAAAATGTAATTCCATTTATTTAAGGTTCAAAGAGAACAAAACAAAATAATGGATTTTGGGGGATACATTTATGGGTTGAACTTTATATTAAAATATGGAATCTTTTCACAGAAGAAGAGTGGTCATTCCCAGACCTAAACAAAGAATACAAAGGGGAAAGGAGCACCTATGGGAATTTTAGCATACTGGTAATGTTTAATTTCAAGCTCTATATGGTGGCTACATAGGTATTCACATTGTTGTTAATATTTAAAAACTAAATATATGTTTTCAAATAAACTTTATTTTTAGAGAAATTTTATATTTACAGAAAAATTACACCAAAAGCATAGGAAAGTTCCCATATAACCCTCCCTCCAACACACACATAGGTTCCCCTATTATTAACATCTTACATTAGTGTGGTACATTGGTTACAGTTGATGAACCAATAATGAAGCATGCTACTAACCAAAGTCTATTTACATTATGGTTTACACTTTGTGATGTACAGTTTTATAGGCTTTGACAGATGTATAATGTCATGTATCTGTCATAACAATAACATACTAAACAGTTCCACTGCCCTAAAAAATGTCCTGTTCTCCATCTATTCACCCTCACCCTCTGAACACATGGCAACCACTATCTTTATATCAATGTTATATGTTTTTCCATTATCATAAGATAATAACTACAATAACAATAAATCTAATTTGGTCCGTGGTTACACTCCCGCCTTATGTTTGTTCATTCCTCAATCTTGCGGGATTTGGGATGATGTCTACTATGACTCCTTCAGGCTGAGAAGGGAATTAGATATTATGGGGTAGAAGAAATTGTTTTGCTTGTGTTGGTGGTACTCCTTGTTTGGAGGATGTAACTTGTTCATCATCATCATTTTGTAATTGTCCATGACAAGACTGAAGATCTGGAGGGTAAGAGTAAAGACATTTCAAAATCTCCTATTAAATTAAAAGCTTTTTAAGGGCAGAGGTTTTTGTTATTCATCTTTGTATTTTCAGCACTTAGCACAATTTCTTTTTCCCAGTAGTCACTCAATAAATATTTGCTGAACTAAACGGTATGTAATTAGGAGGTTCTGAGGCAATGATTTGAGAAATATCAAAGATTGACATGGTCATTCTCTTGTATTTATTTTTCTATTTGATATAAATGATTTGGAAAAAAAAACTTTGTAATAGTATAACTATGTAAGTATTCCACAGTATCACAAAACTCCATAAATCCCCTTTATACACTGATCTATTTTTTAGTATATATATATATACAAACTTAATATTACAAAAAGCAAAGGGAAAATAAATCATAATGATAGATATACAGATTCTAGATTGGATTTCCTAAGTTCAAGTGCAAACTCTGCAAATTTGTAGAATTAGAGCAAGGATTAAGTGAAAAATAAAAATAAAGCTTTAGTATGTTATGTGGCACAAAGGAAACACTCAAATATTAGCCAAAATTTTTGCACTTGTTTTTAACCATGGGCTTAAATAATTATCTAGATTTCTCCCTTTCTTTGGCTCTTTGTAACACTAGATGTTTATTTTCTACTTTTAATTTATTTTTTTTCTTTCATTCATTTGATTCTACTTTTCTATTTTAACTTTTCAAGGATCAGAAGTTTGCTTTTAAAACTCTTACTATAGAAAATGAAACTTTGGATGATGCTCATCAGGCAAAAACTGACATTTCCAATATCTCACCTAATCATTGGTATCTACTCTGCATCATTTTGATTTAAAATTTTGTAGACACACATATGCATATTTCTCTTTGGTTCTGCTGCCTAGATTTTTGTGACTTTTCCTCCATTCATCCCATTGCTTTTTATTCACTAATCATGGAGAAATCAATAATAGACAAAGCAATATAATGTTAGCTTCAATTTGATTATGTGTCTGCAATTAGGCTAAGGTTTATATTTCTAATGTAGAACTCACAATCTAGAATGCTTTTTTACAGTGTAATATTCATGCAAGTTTAATCTTCCTATCACCTTTATTATATTATAAATCACTTTCTTTATTATTCAAGGACTGTATTTTTGGATACATGGCAAAAGAAAATTCTTAGTTGGGAAAGGAACTGGTAATTTACAGAAGATGTCACCCCCAAGTGACCCATTAACTACTTTTCTCCTTAGATACCCTTGGAAAAACAACATGATTCTAAGAGACAATTCCCAGAACAGACTGAATTTAGGCTGGCAAGACCAGGTCCCTTTGGTCATTACCTAAGTGTAATTAGTGCTGACAATTAACTACTTTGCTGTGGCATCACTTTGTTTAACTCTTTGTACAGGAGAGAATTACACCACAGGCAGAAACTTTCTGAGTTGTTCTGACTCCCTTGAGATGTTGTTACCTCACACCCTGGGTCAGAGGTACAAAATTTCTCTTGTTCATTGTGCTTCAATGTTAAAATTAAGAGTTCCCTGATGAGAACAGCCATCTGCAATGGTTAGTTGAATGCAGTCCTACAGAATAGGGTGGTTTATAAGGCAGAGGTTTGTGCTGCACTTGTTCACCAAGTTTTCACTTTGATTTGATTTATTAATGAGTTTTTATCACAATATAAAACACGATGCAGAAAACCACACAAAGTAAATTTATAGCTTAATGATTTGTATGGGATAAATACTCCTGTAATCATCACCTACATCAAGATAAAGAACTGTCCTGCACTCCCAGAAATCATCTATTACTAAAGCATATGTAGTTTTCTTAACTATCACTAAATTACCCTCCTTACTGGTTGAACTGTTTGTCTTAACCACATGCACTTACTGTTTATCCACAGTCTAAAAAGATTATATATTATACAAAAAAAAAAGCTTTTGCTTTTTTTGCCACCATTTTGTGTGAAAATGATATTTCACTGTGGTTTCATTTGCTCTTATGCTTGTGGTTGAGCATTTTTATGTTTTTAAGGGATGTTTTTATACATATTTCAGAAATTGTCAATACCTTTTCCCTATTATTTTCATTTGGTTGAAGTGAAATTCAAGAAACATAACGAAACCATTTTATAGTTAGCGATTCAATAGCATTTAGTATATTCATTCAGTGTTTTTCCACTGCCATCTCTGTCTCATTCCAAAACATTTTCCTCAACCTAAAATGAAACCATGTCTATTGAACATTTATTCACCATTGACATGTAACTTACCCACTGACAACCACCAACTGCTTTCTCTACCATCCTGGATGTTTCATATAAGTGGAAACATAAAATATATGACCTTTTGTGTCTGACTTCTTTCATTTACCATGATTTTCAAGGTTCATTCATGTTGTAGCATGTATCAGTATTTCACTCCTTTTTATGACTGAAAAATATTATGATGTATGTGGTAACACAATTTATTTCTCTATTCACTCATTGATGGGCATTTAAGTACTTTCCACCTTTTAGCTATTGTGTATAGTTCTATGAAAATTCCTATAAAAGTATTAGCTTGAATAACTGGTTTTGATGTTTCTAGGTATGTCCTAGGAGGGTAACTGCTGGGTCATATGGTAATTGTATGTTTTAAATATTTGAGGAAACATCAAACTGTTTTGTACAGTGACTATACTGTTTTACATTTTCCACCAAAAACGCACAAAAATATCTATTTCTCCATATTTTTGCTGACACTTATTTCTTTTTATTATAGCCAACCTGGTAGGTGTAAGTGATGTCTCATAGTTTTGATTTGCATTTTTATATAGACTAATGATGTTAAGCATCTTTTCGTGTGTTTGTTGGCCATGTGTATATTATCTTTTGAGAAATGTCTATACAAGTCCTTTGGCTATTTAAAAACTTGTTTGTATTATTGATGATGAGTTGTAAGAGCTCTTTACATATTCTGGATAACAGCATATTGTTCTTAGATAAATAATTTAGAAATATTTTATTTCATTTTGTAGGATGTCTTTTCACTTTCTTGATAACGTTCTTTATTTTTTTAATATATAGCTTTTATTTTATAAAAATTTGCATAGATTGCATAAATGTTACAAAAAAAATATAAGGATGCCCATATGCCCTGCTCCCCATACCTCCCACATTTTCCACATAAACAACATCCTTCATTAGTGTGGTACATTCATTGCAACTGATAAATACATTTTGGGGCATTGTAACTCAGCATGGATTACGGTTTACATTGTAGCTACACTCTTTCCTACACAATTTTGTAGGTTATGAAAGGATATGTAATGACCTATATTTGTCATTTCAATATCATTCAGGAAGATTCCAAGTCCCAAAAATGCCCCTGTATTACCTGTTTTCCCTCTCCTTGCCCTCAGAGCACCCAGGGGCCACTGCCTCCACATCAATGTTGTAATTTCTTCCATTGCTAGAATCAAATAATTCTGCAGTAGAATACCAGTAAGTCCATTCTAGTCCACAGTTCATTCCCCAATCCTGAGGATTCTGGGATGGTGATTTCCACTCCACCTCTAATTGAGAGGGAGCTTCAATCTCATACAGTCAATGGATAGGACTCTCTTGCTTGAAGTTGTAGGCTCTCTTGTTTCCTTGGTATGGTGGTTGTCCATCCTGACTTCATTGTTAGTTGTCCTGGGTGCGTCCAATGAACTGTAGAGTAGGTATAGCAGCTTCACTGAGCTTCAGAGCCCAGCTGGCACATGGACAGCCCAAAGATTTAATCTCTTGTATGTACACCTACCAACTATAGGCTCAAATAATAGGGACCAAGGAGCCATGTGTAGGGAAGCCATAACTGAGTCCAACACTGTCACTCTCATAAACACAAACTTGAAAGTAGGGCCAACTTGCAAGCACCAAACTCCAGAGCTATCTGCCTTGACCATAAGACCTGAGTGTTTCCAGAGCCCTCAGGAAACCCACTAATTGAGGTAGTATCCACTTTGGCAGTCTATGATATTCTGCTGAAATGTGCATAAGCATTACTTCTGGTTGACCTCACAACTCACTTTCAAGTATTTTAGCCATATAAACTCATTTGTTTTCATATTTCCCCACTTTCATTTGAGGTCATTTTCTAGTATTGTTAGTTGGTGCTTGGTAGCTATCCCTCAGTGTCAGGGAGGCTCATCCTCGGGAGTCTTGTCCCATGCTGTGGGGAATGTAATGCATATATATGCTGAATTTGGCTTAGAGTTAGGCCACATTGGAGGAACAAGTAGACTCTCAGGAGGTAACTCTGAGACACCCTACAACATTAGGCTAAGTTTCAATTTCAAGAGCAAAGGGTAATAAGCATAGTCATCAATATCAAGGTCCCATCAATGGACCATCCTCCTTTGCCATTCATTGCCCCTGTACTTGAGGGATTGTTGCTGTTCCATTAGAGAATGTGGCAAAGTTCTCGACGATGGGAACTCAATATTTTGTCAGTTATTGTGTAAATCTCCACCCCCTGTGACAATTCCCTGTGAACACTTGAACACATTTATACACCTTATATGTATGTCCAGGT
>JAQZBX010009678.1:16434-45747 GCA_029593785.1 Cabassous unicinctus | reverse complement strand
TGAAACATTTGTACAATTATTTGTGTAAGAACTGTCTTCCCATGATAGACTGTGAGCACCATGTAAAACTCTCTCTGTCTTAGTCACAGTCATATTCCCAGCACTTTCTCCAAGGTGGGGCTCATGGTGGAAGTTCACAAGGTGTTTGGGAAACATCCACTCTGCAGGTCATGGTCATCACTGGGAGAATATGAACCTCATGACTGCTGTCAGTGACCAGAGCAATCCTACCCTAAGAATCAAGCTGAGTGGTGGATTTTGTCCAAAGCCCAATATTGGCCACGTCTGAAATAGGTAGGTTTTGATACATAAAATATAAAGAACAGAGACGTGTGTTATGATCTTCTACCAAACCAATTAGTATGCTAGGATAGCAATAAGTAGGCCCAGAGGAGAGCCTGTGGCTCCTTGTCACCACCACCTAAGGCCCTGGGGGCAGGTGATAAGAAACAGTGAGATAAAGGGTCCCAGCTCCCACCCCAGCTAAGAGAAGAGAGTCTGTCTTTGGTTTGTGCAAGCACAAGGTGGAATTCTGTTCCTTGCCCCTCCCGCTGGAAGACGGCTGAACTGAGGAGCAGGAGGTTATAGGAGGGGACCAGTTCACCACACCCCTGTGCAGGGAGGGAAAGCTTAGAACCTGGAGGAGGTAATAGGTCAAATGCTAATGGACTCTTTCTCCCCAATCCATGCACCTCTTCCATGAATAGATTCCCCTGTGAAGTGCATAAAAACAGACTGTCAGAGTTAGAAGGATAAAATAGTTGGATCAAGACCACACAAAGGCAGGCCATCAAATATATATCTTGCTAACTTTCAAAGCGTCTCTTCGTTTAGCTGAGCAAAACCAGCTCCATAGTAATAATACCTTATGTTCTTAGGGGTCCTGAGGGGTTTTTGTCATCTCTATTCACATAGGTGCCTTACAGTTTCCAAAGCTCTTTTACATATATCATCTCAATTCATCCCCCACAGCAAACCTGTGAGAAGACAACTAGCTGGTTTCACCAATAAGGAAACTGAGGTTCATGGAAATATTTGTTATGTGGTATTACTGCAAGACTCAAAAACAGCATTCCAGCTCCCGAATCTACACCGTGTCACTATGCAACACCCCTCAGCTAATGGCCTTGCTGCTTCTTTAATACTCCTGGAGCCTGACCCAGTTCCAGGGCTCCTTTTCACATCCCCAGGTGGCAACTCTCTGGAGCCAATCTGCAGAATACTCCTCAGTGCTTAGAAAGACATATTAAATCCCTACCATTATCATCCAAGTATGAATTAGTTCATAGTTTTACGAGGAGGGAATATGACAGTTAGGTCTCAATTTCCCTGTTTGTTTTCTGTGCACTTCCCTTCTGTTCTTCCATCTCCCAGTCTATAAGGAAATACAGCACAGATTCAAAAAGACAGCTTTGGGGAGGAGTGGGGGGCACCTACAGATTTTCAAATCAAGCTTGCCTCCATTGACTGGAAAAACCTGTGTCTGCATGATGGAAGAAAAGGAGAAGCCCCAGGGCAGAGAGCAGAAGATGGGGAAGGGGTGAAGTCCTTAAAGTGGGGAAAATGGTAGGAGCTAATATTGAAAAGACCGAGGAGCAGAGAGGAAGGAACTCAGGGCCTCTCCACCAACACATCATCTTTGGACAACTTTCTGGAAAGAAGGTGAAGGGCGTGGGCAATTGTTTAAAAATATGGATTTCATGCTTGGCAGTCATCCATTGAATAAGATGTAGGTGAATAAAGCCAGTGGATTCGCTGCCACTGACCCATCTGGGACAAGGTCCTTTAAGAGTCAGGGCAGAGCAATATTTCTCTCCAGGCACTCATAACAAACCCATGATATGAAATGGAGCCACAAGACAAAACCCACAGGGGAAGCAAGAGCAGCTTGTGGATGATGCTTGAAGATAGAGAACTCAGGGCAGGAACTAGATTGGTCTTTGCAAGGGACAGCAGGGGCCAGTGGAAGAGGAAGTTGAGTGGAAATTTCCTGTCATTCCAGAACTGGAGAAAAAGGTGGGGGGAAATAGACAGCAAGTACCTCCGATTCCAAAGAGAACTCAATACAGTATGTATGCCCAACTTTCCAGAGGCAGTGAGACTAGCTCTTTTATTGTCCATCATCATAAAGACCTCCCCTTCCTCAGGGCACACTGGGGATCATAGAGACAGAAAACCTGTAAGAAAGGGCAGTCCTAACTTGTCAGCCCAACAGAGATGATGCAACTCTAACTTGTCAGCCCAACAGAGGTGATGCAACTCTAACTTGTCAGCCCAACAGAGGTGATGCAACTCTAACTTGTCAGCCCAACAGAGGTGATGCAACTCTTCATTTCTCTTCATGAGATAGGTAGAGTGTTGTACACCCTACATAAAACAAAACAATAATAACCAACTAATGGAGAAAGCAGGCACTATCCAAAGGGGAAACAAGAATTTCTTGCTTGGCAGGCAGTGAGCTTGCTGATCTGTCCCATTCCTATTTGAGGCAGGGGGAAAAGAAGAGAGAGGAAGGCTGGTCATCAGAGCCTGTACCTCCACATATGCACGATGAGGAAGTGTGAGTTTTCTGTGGATACCGGTGGGTAAAACACTAGCGGCAGAGGCTGAGCAGGCATCAGAGAGGTAGAGCCAGAAGCAGACTTCTCATGCCAAGAAAATGAGCAGTAGACGTGTCCTTAAAGCTAGTCCCCCGACAACTGACCCCTTTGCCCATCTCAGCCAGCAGCTGGAGGTGCCACCCAGAAGGGAGCATGCTTGCCAGAGTCAAGGCAGAGAAGTGGGGCCTCGGAAGCACAAACACCCCGAGAGAAGATGTGACCCCTTTTCCCCTCATCTCTCTTCCCTGCCCCAACAACAGAAGATCTTGAAATGCAGAAGGAGGAGGAAGGAGAACTGAAAGAGCAGACCTCCTTCCCCTCCATTCCAGTACTCCCTTGAGCTTGTGCACACAGGGCACAGCAGACATGGGGAATAAGAATTTTTCCCTCACCATAGTTTTCTATATCATAAATGTTTTCTTTATTGTAATTTAATATGCATATATAATTAGGGTGATTATTACAGAACATTTTTAATGTTTTAGTAAAGCAATTTCCAAACATATTCAAAAGTAGAGAAAATGTTATGACCTCCCATGTACCTGTCACCCAGCTCCAATCATTATCAACTCATGCCAGACTTGCTTCATTTATACCCTTATTCATTTCTCTTCCTGATCATTATTTTGATCCAAATCCCAGATGTAATTTCATTTCATCTGTAAATAATTCAGTATATGTCTCTAAATGATAGACGCTAGGGTTAAAATATTATATTGGTTTGTACTGGACTCTATGGGGCTTGTTACTTAGATATACACAGAGTGACATATTTTAGGAATGAGAAAGGAAATTTCTATAGATTATGGTTGAAGGCCATGGTTAGAAAACAATAAAACCATTTAATGCTTGTGCCCCCCTGATTTTTAGGCTGTTCAATAAAGTGATTACAACTTGAGTACAGATCAGTTTATAGGATGTGCACCATGAGTCAATTCAAGAGCAAGAAACTGGGAACCTGGGGCCCTGAACTGGGGAAACACCACTTAACCTCAGTGATAGAGGTGCCTATGCAGGAGAAAGGCAAGAGTCTTGGAAGAGAGGGGCTGGAAGAGGCCAAGACAAATGCTGGACACACTTTTTCAGGGAGAAAATGGCATATCAGGTTTAGGTTCTACTACTTTTCACTTTTGGTTCCAAGTTGATATTCAAAATATATAAAGACATATCAGAGTAACATTGTTGTGCCAGGAGTACCATGTCACACACTAACTCAAAAAAGGAAAAAGAATCAGTACTTCCATTGTATGTAGCGACTACTCAAGATGAAGAGTTTGAAGCATTCAAAGGACTTCATAAAAATTTTGGAATTCTAACTTTGTATCATTTTGATGATTTAGGTTTTAAATACCACTTATATAGCCCCCTTTCCCCTCACCCACAAAGTATTGTGTGAAGAAGGGACAGGTGAGGATTTTAACAAGGTCTTTAGAATGGTAATTCCCAACCTCAGGCCCTTGGACCAGTGAGAAATCTCTAAATTAGGGAATATGGTCCTCCAATGCATATTATACAAGCATCATCATTCTGATTCTTATTTAAATCCAATAAATTACTCCCAGAGATAATGGATTTTGTGTGTGAAATGACTCAGCTATTTCCTTAAATAGGTGTATATGTATTAGAAAAGCAATCAAACATTTTATAGAGTGAGTAAATAATATCTTCTCACATAGCCCTACCAATTCTAATGTATGTAAGTAGAGTTTTTATTAACTAAACAAATTATTTTAAAAGCATCAGTGGATTCAGAGTATTTCCTCAGAGTTTACTTAAAAGGACAGTTATACCATATGAGGGTGAACAAGGTGTTCTTATGTTTAAAGAGGATCCTCTTACTCAAAAATCATGGGAAGTACAATGGTTATCTGGGATTTCATGAATAAATGCACGGGGAAAATGACTGCATCTCTTTCTCCAGAAAGCTGGGAAGTAGAGGGAAAGTAAAACATTATATATAAATATATGTTTGAATATAAATATGCATGTATATGAAGTGGTTAGGCACACAATTCTACTGGGAGGAAGAAAGAAGCAGCAATCGCCTAGTTCTGGAGATGGGTTGGAGTTCAAAGCAGTAACCGAGTAAGCCTGGATTAGGTATGAAGCTTGACGCTCCCTTCAGAGGAAAGAAGTGAGTGAGAAGTTCCCCTGTCTGGAAAGGTGCCCTTCAAATGTTGGCAGGTTTTTTTGGGGGGGTGGGGGGAGATGAAATGCAGAGGAGTGGAGAGATTTTGAACATTGTTCACTTCTTTAATCTGATCCTTTTTATATTACAATCAGCATGCGTTATTTGGATAATCAGAAAAATCAACACCTCTATTTTCATTTTGAAAGACAATAAATTCTCCATAGTGAGTAGATTTATCATTGCTATATGAAATGAACCACAGGCCAGTGGTGGCTGCTTAAACAGTTGGACCTTTAAGACCAGTCCATAGAAAATGAAAGTCACACGAGCCAGGGACTTTCTGTTTTAAGATTCAAGACCTCAGGTTTTTAAAAGAAAATTAGATGCATATGTTTCTAACTCGTTTAGTACGAAAATGTCAAATTGTTATATTCTTTAAGTGTTCTCTGATATCTTTGAAATCCTTTGGTCCTTCGGACACTTTTCTTAAAATATTTTTTTAAAATAAATAAAGGTAAATGAGTCTGAGCACCACACATTTTCCACCATAATAAAAAGGCTTTTTTATTTTACCTTTTTGGCTTTAAATTACAGAGAGCATTTTCTCTGTAGCTTTATAATGTGCAGCTGATAAATGAGCAATCATGTACATCATATAGTGGAAAAAGCAGGGATTTAGAGTGAAATGGCATGGCATTAAAGTTTCAGATCCATCACTTAAGCAGATGCCTTCTCCCTGAGACTCGGTGTCCTCAAATGTGAAAACCCTGACGTCAGAGTCGTGTGGATCAAAGAGTACTGTGTGTGAAGCCCCTTGGAACAGAAGTAAACCCCCATGTTGGATAAGATTGTCGGCTGCAAGTGCCCAAAAGCCAACTGGAACTGACTTAAGCAAATAAAAGAACTTACTGACAAATCAAGGACGAGAGCAGCATGACTGCAAAAGGAGCTGAAAGAACGCCGTCAGGACTTATCTGTTTCCTCATCCTTCCTCGTGGCGGTCCACAGCAGTTCCAGGCTTACAACCCACTAACTTAGAGAGCCCCTTTTCTAAACCCCCAAAAACAAAGTTCTCTCCTGGCTCTTGCCATCCTGGTTAGGGTTATTCTGTGGTTTGGGGGGTGGGGTAAGGGGGAAGCTTGGGAATATGGAGGATGCGGTGCTCACGTTGATCCGCTCCACTCAGGTGCCCACCCAATGTGCCAAAGGTGAGTTTGCATGAACCCGAGTGCAGAGGTCCCAGAGGAAAATCAGCGTGTATTTCTGGAAGGGAAAATGAATGCTGAGCAGATCAACACTAAAATACATTTCAGTTATATAATAATAATTATGTGGTAAGTATTGCTTTATTTTTATTATTAAACAGCAGATTCCGTGTAGGTGAAGGAAGGTAGAAAATCCTGGATAGTGGTAATGTGCATAATGTGGTTCAACAGTCCTTGTGATGAGATGTCCAAGGCTCTAGAATACAGTATCCTGTCTTCCAGAACCTTAGCAACCAAGAATGATACATCCTCCCTCGTCAGAGTCCCCAGGAAGCAGACTCTGAGGTGGAGATTTGCACACAGGAAGTTTAGCTGGGCATGTGCGCACGATCAAAGCAAGGGTCAGCAATTTTCTTCCGTAAAGGGCCAGATAGCACATATTTCTGGCTTTGCAGCCCATACAGTCTCTGTGGCAACTACTCAATGCTGCTGTTTAGAATGAAAGCAGCCGTAGAAAATATGCAAATGAATGAACTTGGATGTGTTCCACTAAAATTTTATTGATGGACACAGACATTTGAATTTCATATCATTTTTATGCACCACAAACTATCATTCTTCTTTTGATTTTTTTTCAACCATTTAGAAAGGTAAAAATCATTCTTGGTCTATATGCCCTGCCTAGAACTGGTCCTCCAAACCCCAAACTCATGTATAATCCCCTGCTTATTTAGACAGGATCCAGCTTCTGTAACTCTCCCAAATGAGGGTTCTTCTGCCGTCCTCTGCACCTATAGGTCTATCAGAATGACATCTCTTCTCAAGTTAATTTAGGTTCTCACAGCCTTAGTCATTCAGGGACAGGTCAGGAGGTACATTGGCTAAGCAGAACTCGCAGCAGGGTTGAAGAGTCCTGTCTCCTTGACTCACAGGAACTTTGTCTTTCTGAGTGAGAGGAATTAGGAACAACCCCTACTCCATTCCCAGTGCAAGGGCTGAGAAGAGAAAATAACCTCTCTTCACAAACTCAGCATTGTCCAATCAGCCCCCTTTCCTGAGACCTCCCCTGAGTGATGGGTGGGTGGTGGGTGGGGTAAGCCTGCCTAACGCTCCTGCCACCCATCTGGAAGCCTTCTGGTGAGATGTAGAAGGCTGGCCAAAACTGCTGGCAGCTCTCTGAACCTCGAATTTCTGGAACTTAGTACCATTTGTCCATAATTTGGGGCGTTCACTGCAGTTCCTGCCAATCCCGCTCAACATTTGCTGATGTTTTTGCTTTTGTTTGGGTTTGGCTTGGTTGTTGTTTTTTGGTTTTGTGGGTTGTTTGTTTGTTTGATTTGCCTTACTAAGTACAAGGTGATATAGAGATTTAAAAAAGAAAGAAAGAAAAATTCTCCCCAGGAGAAAGCCCATCTTTGCTTTTCTAATCCATTGCAACGAGGGGCTGGGTTTCTGTGCTTATCCCTGGGAAGAGCCACATCGTATTTGCAAAGCTGATAGCCATCTTCCAAAGCTTCTTCGTTCACTCTTGCTTTTAAACTTAAAGTATGGTACTTGGACATCAGGAAGACCCTTTTTGAGGTCTTTCTTTGGATTTTCTTGACCATTGCGGAAAGGCAGGCACACACGGTTAAGAAGCCAGTCTCTCATCACAGATTACACATAAATGTGTACTCAACACAAGCCCATGCACAGACATTTGCACATCCATGGCTTTTTATACTTGTGTTCACACTGTTACACTAACCTGCCTTTATTAGAATTCGCGTAGAAGAGAGCTTTCAGCGGGAAGTAAATGCAGTTGTGGCTCAGTAGTTAGGAATTTGGGAACGGAGTTCAGCCAGGTTGCTCTACCGGCAGCTTTCCAAGAAAGAATCTATAGGTTCAGACACACAGGACTCAAACTGCACTTAGAATTCAGACAGGCTTTAATCGAGTTTTGAGACAGCATGGACCTACCAAACGGGAAAAGGAAGCTCTGTGATCCTCTGCTGGCTGGCTGTGAGCAAAACTAACAAAAATCCAGCCAGACAACATTCTTCACTCCATCACTGAAAAAATAAATGGTGACAGTAAGTGTTTTTCCTCCCTCATCTCATATGTGTGCAACTTTGTAAAAAAGGACAGAAAATAAAGAAATTGTGCCCAGGCTTAAACATTTTGGAAAAATTATTACATAGATTTTTCTTTTTTAAGATTGGAAAAAGCAAAGCTGCATTTGGTTCTATCCAATCTACCCTTGGAGCAGGAAGCATTATCACTCAAGATCTGTCTAAGAGCTGGCTTTTGCCAACAGCACAGCATGCTGGGGTCTCTCCAGATGATTATCTACTTTCCTGTTTGATGCATGCTTCAGGTAATTCTAATCTAGCCCAGAGATCTCAAAGGATGCTGACACCAGCCCAGCAAAACAAGGAAGGGGCATGTTAATAAGCCATACCCCTTGGCTTTCTCTTGGAGGACGTCTTTTCCTCCGGCCACCATATGTACTTGACTCACCCCCTGGAGAGGAGAGCTGCTGCTCCTGTCTTGCAACTGCTGGGAATGCTATGCCCAAAAAAGGTTTCGTTATCACGGAATATGATTAAACCTTGCATGTAATGTCTGGGAGGTCTGTGGTTCAGTATATTTTATATCAAAATGTGCACATTCTTCCATCTGGGCATTTAAAAGACAGGAAAAAATCATTTTTAAAAAGTCATTCCTTCATGATGACTCTAGTTGCACCTGCTTGCAAACAAGAGATCATAGTGAGAGCAATTTTGCATGTAGACATGGATTTATTTAATGAACAAGCATAAAAATGTCATGTTAAATTCTGTTAATTTTAAATGAGGAGAAGGCTCCATCTCCTTCTCCAAAGAGTCTTTGACACTGAAAGTGGATTCCAAAGAGATGGGTCGTTCCAAAGACACAATTTATACAATTGCTAGCTGCACCTTAACAAGAGCTGCAGGTGACCTTAAGAGATTTAAACCATATAGAGATGGCCTAAGCAAGGGCTTCATTCCAGGTCCCACTGAGCACTCCCACTGCCCTTGCTAATGCCTGCATTTGGGTTTCCGTGAATCGTTGGGTGCTCCAGCTCAGCAAGAAGATTCTTTCCCATTTGCTTTCACTTCCACCTCCTCATTAACCTTGGAAATAAAATAAAAATTGGCAATCTCTGAAAACATTCTGTTTAGGCTTTTGTGTGGTACTTAAGGATGCCTAAATTAGCCCAGACGATTCTTGGCTAGCAAGCCTGATTACATCTATTGTTAACTCATCAGTAAACCAAAAATGCATAAACCAAGTTTTCCACTCAATAATTAGTCAATGGTTTCATTTGGTGATTCCTTCCATCAACTAATTACAGCCTCAGAAAGAGTGATATCATTGCCTGGTGAAAAAGGGTAAGCTCATCAAAAGACATTTTCAGAGATGACTGAAAAAAGCAAAAGTGGATTTAAGCTATCGAAGAAGTCACACTGCCAGATTCAGGGAGAGGGTGGATTTGCACTCTGAAATTAATCTTCAATTCTGTGCTTCCTTTGCTAAGTTGTAGAAATATGGAGTTTGGCAAGATCAACCAACGAGAAGGACTGTTAGAAACAATTTGGCCCAAACTCCTCAGTTTGCAAATTAAAAAGGGAAGTCTAGAGATTAAAATCACTTGACCAAATTCTTAGAACAGAATTGAACTAAAACCTCAGTCCAACTTTCTTTCCAAGCTGTTAGTGTACCTTTGTGGTTTAACCAAATCAAATGTAGAGAAAGAGTAATCTATTTATTTGGAGATACTCACGGTCATTGTTTTAAGCATAATAATTTGCAATTCATGTACAGTAGTTTGCAGGGGTGACTTTGATTACTACAAATTTCATGGAACCAAGCCAGAATTTCTGTTTTCATCCACATTACTGGTTGTGTGGCACCCACAGTCAGTGAACTTGTACTGTTTGCTGGTACCGTGTGGAATTTGCACAAAAGCACACTCACCATCACTCACTAGGGTCCAGCAAATTCATGATGGTGGCTTCTCTGGCAACTGTGCCCACTGAATGTCTAAAATGAGCAGAGCACCCTGCCAAGCCTTGAGAACATGTAGCATGACCAAGGAATATACCTTGCAGCTTTAAGCCATGATTTTTATTCCATTCTTTTCCTTGTGTTTTTGTTCTTTGTATATAGTTTAACAAATCATTTTCTGTCCCAGTATTTTCAGATACCCTGCCATATTTTTTTTGTAAGTTTTAATGTTTTGCTCCATCTAGAATTTTAGAGTGAGAAAGGATCTAATTTTATCATTATTCTGTATGGAAAGCTTAGCATTTTATTGGCTAGTCAATTCACTTCCTGATTTGTAATGCCACCTCCCTCATATACCAACTTCTCATATATGCCTATGTGGGTTTTTTCTGAACTCATTATTTTATTCCTTTGGTCTATTGGTCTGTCCCAGAACTAACACCACACTGTTTTGATCGTTATTGTTTTATAATGTCTTCGTATCTGGTAGGATGTGTCTGACTTTAGTTTCATTCTTGTTGAAAACTGTCCTAGATATACCTGGCCATTTAATATTTATATAAATTTCAGCATCAACTTGTAAAGTGAAAATTCATTCTGAGCTATTATTTGGAACCACATTGGATTTATAGATGTATTTTGAGAAAATTTCCATTGAGTCTTTCCTTCCATGAAAGTAAAGAATAGTATAGGTCTCCATGTATTTAGGTTCTCTTTTATTTTTTTTTTCAAATTTTTCTTTTGTTCCCAGTTATCTTAAAACTTCTGTTGCTATGGTAAATTATCTTTTTTATTTACACTTGTAATTTTTTATTGTTGACATATAGTCTTATTTTGGTTGGTTGGTTGGTTGGTTGGTGTTTTTTTTTGGTTCGTGGATCTTATATCTAGAAACCTTGCTGAACTATCATATCATTGTAAATAATTTGCAAGAAAAGATGACTTTGTTTCTTTCCTTAAAAAAAAATTGTCCTATTATATTATAACTCCTAGGGCTTCCTAAGAGTGTAGAAAACAGGCAGTAATATTGGATATCCTAGTCTTTTTCCTGACATTAAAGGGATTGCTTCTAAGGTTTCACACTTATCTATGTTTGTTGTAAGTGTTTTTGTTTTTTAAAACCCTTTTTCAAGTTAAGGAAATCTCCTTCCCATTGTGGCTTTAGAAAAAGAGGGAAAATCTCCTGTAAACCTTTCCTTTACGAAAATCTGGGTGACCCAGAGTCATTTTGAATTTCATATGGACGGAGTAACTAAGGAAGAAGCTTTATGTTTGTTTCTCCTAGACACTCCATGAGTATCAACCACTCTGAACCAATTCTACTAATTCCTTGGCTTGTGATTTTTCACCCCTTGAGGGACAGGATTCCAGCTCAGGTACAGGCCCAAGAATTCAATTTCTCAAAAAAAAAAATTTGTTTTTCCAAGTCAAATTCATGGAACTGATGAGTTTCCTTGTCATTCCCCAATCCTGTAAATGGAATTTATTATTCCCTTTCACCAAGGTGGCCCATCTTCCAAAGTCTTGGTTTTATACAAGTTCCTCTGAATCAGCTCACATTTATGCAGGTGCCTCCTAACCCTTTGTTGGCATTAAAACCCAAACCTATTCACTAGCCCCACCGGGCTATTGCTGAGTTGTTCGTGATGCCACAGCCCTGGTGGTCCACCCTCCCCTGTTTCAGACACACTTTAAATCAGTGGTTCTTGAACTTTTTGGTTTCAGAACCCTTTGAACTCCTAAAAATTACTGAGGATCCCAAAGAACTTTTGTTTAGGTGAGGTATAACTACCAATAGTTACTGTATTTGAAATTAAAACTGAAAAAAAGCAAATATTTATTTAATAATTCATTTAAGAATAACTTTAATAAATCCATTTAATGTTAAATTAATATATTGTTCTATTAAAAATACATTTTCCAAAAGTCACTTATTTCTGAGAAGAGTGGCAGTGCTTTACACTTTCTCAAATCTCGTTAATGTCTGGCTTAATAAAAACAGCTGGCTTCTCATATCTGCATCTACATTCAATTTTTTATGATACATTATGGTTGAAGTACATGAAGAAAATCCAGCTTCACACAGTAGTTGTAAAAGGCAGTAATATTTTAGTAGCCTTTTCAGATCTTTGTGGATATTTTCCTTCGATATCACATCAAAATTCAACAAGTGGTAGTTTCTTAAAGTTTGGTTGGTTACAATATAAAATTTGAAATTATGTCATTGGTCTTTTCCTCTTCTCTTATATTAAAATCCATTTGGTCTATCTTACAATTAGGTTGATCCTTTCCTCATTCATGATGTTGTAGATCACATATTGGTCATCTGAAAAGTACTCCTTCTCTAAGTTTTGCAGCTCTTATAAATGTAGGTACATTTTACCATACAGTATTAAAAAACTACATTTATTAATATCATTGCCAAGCTCATAAATGTTATTATGAAAAGAGCTTTAACCCCAAAGACCTCTAAGCGGGGTTCTTAGGAGTCCCTTGACCACACTTGGAGATCCATCACCTTAAATAATATATTTATATCTAATCCACCTTCTCAGAGGTTTCAGCCCTTCCATGTCTGCCATTTTTTCCTGAAGCAGAAGCCAAAAACCTTTTCTATCATCAAAGAAACATGGCACAGTGGAGAATTACAAAGAGTTAGCAATACTATCAACAATGTCTTCAAGCACACATAACCTTACAGCTTGCCCTTGCATGAGCCAGGCATGGTTTGAGGCAACATTCTAGTGACTGGCAGGAGTGAATGAATCAAGCCCAGACAGTAGAAGACATACTGGCTTCTATTTGAGATTCAACTTTGTTTCCCACAAAATAGTCCAACTACTATCTATATATAACTATTGTTCATCCAAGAATTCACACTTGAGTTTTACAAATACATGTTGCAAAGGAGCATACTGGAGCTCTCTGCATTATTTTTGCAACTTTTCTGTAAATCTAGAGTTATCCAAAATAAAAACTTAATTTTAAATAATACAAGTAGATAATATGGTGTATTTCCATTTTGTTTTCTGGAGCCAAAATTATTGGATTAAGAATTAGTCTAAGCTGGTGGTTTCTCTCTGAGAAAGAAATTTATTTTATTTAGAAACTTGACTTCCAAAACAGAAAAGTAAGTTTGATCGCAAATATGAGCTTGGAAAGAGTGTAAAAAAGGGATTCAGAAACGCTGGAAATTAGTAAAATATGCATTAAATTAGATTATTATATATCCTAATGCATTGCTCTCTTACTCTATGTCAGTCTCAAAGCTAAATATGCCCATTTGAAGTCTCACAATAATTCTCCACGTTTTACAGAGAACTCAAAAAGCTCAATTTGTCAGCGACAGAGCCAGAGTTAGAAACGTGGTCTCCCTGGATCCAGAGCCCCTGTATTCAGCCACTTGGCTCAACTGCTGTTACTGATGTGATTTCCAGAAATGGAAAAACTCACAGCCACAGAAGCCATAGCAGTGTACAGAAAAAGTCTTTTATTTTTCTTGGGTTTTCTCCCTAATTTTCATGCCACCTTTACTCTTGAGCCAACTCTAAGGATGTGAATGTGGATGTGGATGGTCTGGTTGGGGTTTGGAGTGGGATTTTAAACTAAGGTGGTTTGTATATGCATTGGGTGACTAAATCACAGTGTCCGAGGACAAAGGCCCAGACATGCAAAGCAGTTCTCAGAGAGAAAAAGATTTAAGATGCTGCCCTACCAGAAAGAAAAATAAATTTAATGCAATTAATGTGTACTTCTGCTTATATATTGCCTTACAACTTTTTTTTTCTTTTTATTGCCTTACAACTTTCGTAGTTATTTTATTCTGAAGATTTTGAAACATGCTATAAAGCAGAAAAAATAGACATATAAACCCTAATCAATCAGGTTAAACAATTATCAACATTTTGAAAACCCTGTTTTCTCTTTCACCTACACACTCTCTTGAGAGGAGGAAGAGAGTATTTTAAAGCAAATCTCAGCTATCTCACCCATAAATACTTTATGTGGCTCTTCAATCCAGTAAATACTAATTTTAGCATAACCTCAGTCCAATAATTTCACTTAATAAAATGAAAAATTCCTTAATATAATCTAATATTCAGTTTATGTTTATATTCCCCTGGTTGTTTCAAAAATAACATTTTTTCCTTTATTAGAGAAGTTGTGGGTTTATAGAACAATCATGCATAAAATACAAGATTCTCATATACCACCCTACCACCAACACCTTGCATTGGTATGGAACATTTGCTACAATTGATGAGAGCACATTTTTATAATTTTACTATTCATTAATGTCCATGGTTTAACTTAGGGTTCACTATGTAGTGTAGTTCCACGGATTTTTTTTTAAATTTTTTATTCTGTTATCATATATACAACTTAACATTTCCCTTTTCAATCGTATTCAGACGTATATTTCAGTGCTGTTAATTGCATTCACAGTGTTGTGTTACCATCACCACCATCCATTACAAAAACATTTCCATCATTCTAAAATAGGATCCCTGTATATTTTAAGCCTTAACTTCCCATTCCCTATCTTCTGATATCCTATATTCTAGATTCTGACTCCATGAGTTTGCTTATTCTAATTATTTCAAATTCAGTGAGGTCACACAATATTTGTTCTTCTGTGTCTGGTTTATATCACTAGATCCAGGTTTCATGAGGAGCTGCAGACTGATTATCTAATTCTGCAACTCTTTCTTGTCAACTATTTGGTCACTCTGAAATATAAAGTATACAAAAAGAAACCAAATAAATGCTTAATTCTATATGCCTTTATTTACCAGTTATCCATGTATTCTGAGTAATGTGTTGATGTCCTAGAAACTTCCAAAGTTGACTAATGTTTGTTAACATCATTTTTGAAATCACAGAATTTTATAGATTTGAAATGTTTCAAGCTATTATAGTCATTATTATTTTTGAATGCTAAAATTGTCCTTCTTTTCACTAGGGAAACCTCTTCAAATGTCCTATGTCGTTCTGATACAATCTCAAGATGATCCAGGCTTACCTTGTACATTTTCAACTGCAGGAATCAGATCTGGAATTGGTGATTTACCCAAGAATGCCTGGTTCCTTTACATGGAAAACAGTATTTAGAGAAAACAAGCTAGTCACATTGAAATTTTATGGCTTCAGCTAACTGGCCTATTGTTTGGCTAAGTAAACTGGTTTGATAAGAAAATATGCTGATTTTATCTAAGTTTGCCTATGAAAATACAAATGACATAAACAGGTAGAGAGAACCATTTTTGTAAAAACTAACTGTGAAACAATCTTGACACAATTTTTGTGGCATTGCCTTAAATTAGTAGGTCAGACTTTTTGAACATCAGACAATAGAAAATAGAAATCAGTAAAGTTATGTTAAAAAATGAAATGACTGATTTTTTCAGAAACTAAGAGAAGAATTAACATGGTGGCCACATTAGTCAATAAAGTGCATATATTAGAAGTTATGTTTTCCATGTTTGTGACAATGACAAGTTGGGTGCAACTACAACTGCTGAACCTTAACTATGGGTCCATGTCTTATTTATCGTTGATTCGTTTATCAGCACACATAATGTGCTAAAAACTTTATTACCAACTAAATTTAAAGATACTTATATAGGTCTCCTTTCATTTTTTGGCAAAGCAACTAGCTCTGCTTAAGGGAAATTTGTAGTTTGCTCCATATATTTTGTAAATAATCTATACTTTTTTCAGTTTCATATAGTGAAAAACTTGCCTACTCCAAGAAACATTTTCATTTGTGATTTAAGAAAAGCAAAAATTAGACTACAAAGCATGAACCCAGGTCATTTTAAGTTACCAGATTAAATATTAAAATCATTAAAAATCAAATTAGCTGCAACAATGATTACTCCTCAGGAAATCCATAACAAATAAAAAGAACAGTAGGGAAAGTATTTTTAATATATTATCTTTTTTTTTTTTTTAATTCTCCAAGCCTTTGTTCTTAAGGAAGCAAAAACTGCTGTTTCACTTCCCTGAAGCCTCTGATAAAACCACGCAAGAACATCAGAGAAAAGACAAATCCAAGATAGGTGCTGTGCCCCAGGGAACGGAGTGCCTCTTTGTTTTATATTTCCATTGGAAATCTGGAGACTTTGCATGCAAACATCTTATTTCATGGCACTGCTTCTCAAATTGAGAGATTAAATCTAGCTCTGCATAAAGGGTTTTTCAATAAAGAAGGTTGCACAGTCTTCTGTTTATGGAAAATTGATGCATCATCTGATATGCTTTCAATTGCTAACTTTTGTTTCACAAAAGCTGGAAGGAATTTCAACCAACCATTATCTAATCAAGAAAATATTTCCTACCTATCTTGTCTTCAATATAACTTGCTGCCAAATATAGTTTTGACTATTGTAAATCACTATGCATTTTAACAAGCAAAACAGACCTCTCTAGTTTTGTTAGAAAAGGAACAAATTATAGAAACTATTCATCATTATCAGTGAAATGCCCCAACTTTTGTGCATGTTGCAGAATAACTATTATATGATATAACTTAATGTTATGTTGGTTATATAGCACTTTATTTAAATAGAATTTTTTAAAACTTTGAGATTCATACAGGTAGTATAATAATTCCATGAAGTCTTCCCATGCTTACACTGCAGAGTAAAGGCTGCAGTTTAAGTGTTTATTTAGCTTTAAAATTTATAATTACTTGTAACATCAAAATTCCACCTGAGTTCAACATAGTATAAAGTGCAAGAGGAAGCAAACTAAATATGTGTTGTATCTTTTTGTGGTTTTCAAATAAAAGGAAAGTGATCTCAATCTATCCAACCACCAATTCCTCACAAGCACAAAGCAGCTTGAAAACAAAAAACAAACAAACAACAACAACAAAAAAAAACCATGGCTTAGCATATAAATTCACCTGCTCTTCTGATTGGACTCAATTCAAGAGGAGAGCAATGTGTGCACAGCAAGGAGGGCTTGAGCTGAGAGAGACTGTCAGAGACCCTCCCTCATCTCCTCTGAAGTGTGTGTTCAGAGCGGCACTAGAGGAAGTGGCTGAAAGCTCAGATTCTGGAGCCGACTGCCTGGCTCTGGGACCTGGGGTGAGCCACTTCATGTCTTTGTGCCTGTACTTCGTCCTTTGTAGAATGGGAAGACTTATTAAAAGTCATAGATTTAAATGAATAACATACATTAAATGTGTGGACCAGGGCCTGGCACACAAAAGGACAGTATCCGTGATAGGACCATTATTAGGATTTATTCCAGAAGCTTCCGTGCAAATCATGTACTGCCACCTGTATGATTTTCATTCATTCACTTAATAAATATTTATTTGTGTTTACAGTGGAGATGTATAACATGAGCTTTTGCATATAAGAATGCAGCTCTGCAGCCTCAGGGAGGGTGAGAAAACACTTTAACTAGTGCAGTCCCCGGCTATTCACTCCACATGCCCCAGCGAGAACCTGAAAGGAAAAGGCGCCTGCTGTTCCCTAGAAGGTTCACAGCCACTGTCCCCAGTTGTCTCTTTTCATGTGAGCAACGGGCTGTGACTCCAGCATTTGAAGCCCTACCACAGTCTCTGTCTGTTCCAAAGCTGATGAAAATTCAGGCAGTTTGGGAAAAAAAACATTTATATATATATATATATATATATATCTCCTATGCTGTGTTTATATGAGTACACACACACACATACATGCGCATATAGTGTGGACCTTCTTAGGGATTTTCAAGCATAATGTTATTGTACCTAAAATTGTCTTCTTGCACCCCATCTCCATCTCCTAGGGCTGCCTAACAAAGTACCACCATCTAGGTGGTTTAAAACAACAGAAATCTATAGTTGCACAGTTCTGGAAGCTAGATGTCCAAAATCAAGGTGTTGGCAGGGCCATGCTCCCTCTGAAACCTGTGGGAAGATCTTTCCTTGCCTCTTCTAGCTTCTGGTGTTTGCCATCACTGATGGTGTTTGCTCAGTGTTTGTAGATCACTCCAAACTCTGGCTCCGTCTCCACATGGACGTCTCTCTATATCCAAATCCTTCTTCTTATAAGGACACCAGTCTCATTGGATTAGGGCTCGTGTTAACTAACCATATCTTCAGAGATCCAATTTCTAAATAAGGACACATTCACAGGACTGGGTTTTGGACTTGAATATGTCTCTTTGGGTGACACATTTCAACACAGAATATACCCTTACTCTGAGATCTAATCCTTTGTATGGTGACTCCCATGTGCCCTGTGCCAGGTGGTAAAGATAATATTTGTCAACAACTAACAGTCTCTGTCCTCAGAAAGCTAGCACATAGAACATAGTACTAGTACATTTGAGGATATCCTCAAATTTAATGTGCATAATTATTATCCAGAGTGCCTGTTAAGGTGTCAGCTACTGCATCTCATCATGCAAGATTCTGATTCAGCAGATCTGGGGAGTGGCCTGACAGCCTGACTTTGAATAAGCACCCCAGGTGATTTGGATGCATGAGCCTCCAGACCACATACTGGTCTTATGCATAGGAAGGCTTTGATTGCAAGACCTGTTTTAGGGAAAAGAATATAGGAATATCTCATAGAACTTAAGAGCCAAAAGTACAGCCAGATCTAATGAGGGTCTCAGACCAGAAAAGGGAACATAACCATAGCATGATTCCTATGAGTGACAGAGAGGCTGTGCTTGAAAGAGCATCTCATGGCTCCCCCAACCTGGCTTCAGATGCCCTCTCCTTTTGAGAGTCCTGGAGTGCTAAAGGAGTTCCATTCAAATCCAGGGGATCTCTATGACTGTGGGGTGCTCTCATCCCTCTGCTCCTGGATCCAGAGCCCAGAGTAACTTTGAGGCAAAAGAGTCCTGCTTTTGTCCCTGTTTGGGCTCTGAAAAGGGTCCATTGTGCAGGGATCCAAGGCCAAGCCAGAGCACCATGGCCAGGCAGAGAGAGCATCTGATTGGGAGACCCTCACTCCCCTCATTCTTATGGGACAGGCTCTCTGGTTTGAGAACCCGTGGGATAGCATAGGCCTAGTGCTGCTGGGGACAAAGTGATACCACCACAGAGACAAGGCCACAGTCCAGCAGGGTGTATAGGACCTGTGAGCACTGAAGCGAGGCCAAGTCCAAAGGCAGGGCCACCAGGCTCTGAACAAGTCCAGAAGGAATGATCCCCAGTTCAACTCCTATAGACATAAGTATCAGATGCCAGCAAAACACTCTGGGGTGGATGCAAGCCACCCTTAGACCCCAGCCCTTAGCCCAAGGACCTGATTGGGGTGAGAAGCCCCTTCTACCCAAACCACAATTATGGGTTTCCATCTTCCATAGCTAGACATGTTAAAGGGGAGTAAAACAGAAGAATCTGAAATACGGAACAGTTTTTCCCCAGAGGGTGAATTAAATCCCAACAGTAGATTTTAATCATTGACTAGAATAATGTTTTAAATATCTAGACTAATGATTCTCAAAGTGTGGTTCCTGAACCAACAACAGCAGCATCACCTGAGAACTTGTAAGAAATGCACAGTCTCAGGTTCCATCCAAGACCTACTGAATCTGAAATTCTGGGGGTAGGTTTAAGCTCTACAGGTGCTTCTCATGATGCTAAACTTTGAGAACCATTTGTCTAGCCTTGAGGGTCTCAAACTTTTCTACATTTTGCACTCACTGGGGAGCTTCAGCACCTACTCCTGCCTGGGCTCCCCAGAGACTGATTTAAAGGGTCAGGGGTGTGGACTTACAGGGCTTTGGAATTTTCTGTAGATCACAGGTGATTCTAATGTACAGTCAAATTTGGGAACTACTAGGACAGACTATGATTAGTTTTTTTCCCTCTACAAATTGGAGTGCAGTTTTATAAAAGATACCAGAGAGTAAGCAAACTATATTTCCTCCCCACAACTGACCAAGTGTGAGTCATTTTGTAACCTCATTACACGACTTTTATTTCCAATTTGGTGCTTCCCCTTCCTTCCTAAAGTGGTTGTTGTATCGTTTCTCTTCCCCCCTCCCCAACTTCCATCACCTGTATTGTCTTTAGATATTTCCTGAACAGAGGCTATACTCCTGTACTGTGTTCTGACGAGGTTGTCCTGGACAAGGCTGCCTGTGAGTAAAGCATGGAGGTCATCTCTGGAACAGGTGGGTTTCCCCAGGGAGCTGATCTTCTGGGAAAGAGGTGAGGTCTTCAGAGAAGACACTGGAGCTTAGAAGGAGGGACTCTGGCAAGTTAAAAGGGGAGCTATGGTCATTCTCTGGACTTCTCTGGCTTGGGTCTGAATGGGGATTTAAACCAGCTTAAGCCACAGTGTGATGAGGCAGGGATCTTCCCCCTTAAAGTCAACTGGTGAGGACAATTAGTGACATCCCCAGGAAGGAGAAGCTTGAGATCGGGAGCTGGCACTGAGGTTCTGCTGTACCCTCTGAATCTTACTGCATCGCTTGCCTTAAAGGAACTGGCTTTAGTTCTATAAAGAGAATTGTCCACAGGGACTATGTGGCTCCCAACCCAAACCGGAGAGCTTATTTCCCTCAAATGCTTCATACTCCAAACTCAGTATTCCTTTCTCCCAACTCTTCACATTCCGTGTCTTCAAAAGATGTGAAAGGCTGGTTGATCCTTACAGAATCGTATTTGCACAGATTCTACAATCTAGTGAAATGTATGAAACCTGATGCTCAGCTATCCCTTATGAATCCTTTAGTAGAAAGGGCGAATATATGAGGCAGGGGAAATTGGAGCTTTGTTCACTACAGTCCAACTTTGTTTTTTTAATTACCTTTGAACTACTACAAATGGGTGGCAAATCTACTTCATGCTTTCTATCTGCCCACTAGTAAATGATGGGTGTATTGCTATGTGTAAGACAGAGCCCTGGCCCTCAAGAAACTTTCAGTTCCTAGTTCGTTAGATGGCCATATGCAGAGATAACTGCAATTTATTTCCCTGCAGTTAAGACCTACAAAATAATGAGAAAATGTTTAAGTTTGTGTGTGCATGTGTGTGTGTGTGTGTGTGTGTGTGTGTGTGTGATTTGAATGGAATCTTGAATTGTGTCGCTATGAAGCCAAGATCCCCTTCAGGACTAGGGATGGCAATGGGAGAAGCTGTCTTTGACATAAATTAATATATATTTCTGCATATGAATTTAGCCTTCCAGAAATGTTTCTTGTGCATGTGGACTTGAACTTGGAGTATTAAGCAGTTGTTTGTGGCACTCCGAGATGAGACCCTGAGGGCAGAAGGGAGGACACGAAGGTGTGAGTTTCTCATTGTAGTGGAGATGTCAAGGAAAAGAAGTGAAGAGGAGTGATCTCCAGCCCCCACCTGGTATTGCTGAAAGTTTAAATAGCCCATAATGATCTCACTTAAATTTCTGCCCAGAGACTTTGGACAAAACTCTACCTGAGGGAGAGGTTGAGTCTCACCTGAAAGGAACAGCCTTTCCCTCCTTCAGTACTCCATCAGGTGTTGGGGCAGTGGCTGCGGTGGGCATGCTTCTTCCTCACTGCTAGAGCAGGGGGCCACCTTTGGCTCCACTCATCCCCCAACCCCTCTCTGCTGTTAGCTGGGTCTACACAGCTGGGATGTAATTCCAGTTGTGGGCTCAGTATTGGAAGCCTACTTGGCTAAAAGATAAGCCACATTAATCAAGGTCAACTACCAGTAAAAGGAGGTGCTATTTTGGCATCCATCAGCTGATGCTTTTTTCTAAATCATCAGATAATTAAGAAGTTAGGTGGCAAACAGAAGCATCCTATATCAGGCCCTCTCAAACTCAAACACGCAGGAGTAGGAAATGAGGATTCAAAAATGATTCAGAGAAAATGTTCTGGAATTAGATGACGGCGATTGTTACACAAGCCTGTCAATATGCTTTAAAAAAGGGGGGGGGGGAACAACCAGTGTGCTACGCATTTTAAAATGTTGATGTTTATGGTATGTGAATTATAATCTCCATAAAAATAAAATAAATCTTAAAAATTTAAGTGACTCATAGACTGGGATAAGGGGAAGGGGGAGTCTCTCTCTATGAGCTGCATGGAGTTGGGATCTGAGCCAAGGAGATGCCCAAATCTCTCCTAGAGCCAAGGGCTACCACTGCCCCTACGACATGGAGGTAGGACAGAGTCCAGGCAGGGAAGATGCTCTGTAATGGCCTTGGTAGATGGGCTCTTTGGATATCCATATCTAGCAGTTATTCTAAGTTAATCTTTGTAATGTCACCTTTCTTTATCTCTGAACTTTAATTACTGTCTTATAGAAAATTACAGCCTGGTGCTTTCTGTTGATCTAGGCAATTGAGTAAAGAATCTATGCCCACATTGGAAATACAGCCATGAGCCGGGAGCAGTCAAGCATGAGACAGGTGGTCTTGAGACTGCAAGAAGTGCCCTGCAAAGCAAGCCGTAACCCAGGGCATAACAGGAACAGGGATGCAGCACCCGTCCACTGGGGAAGATCCAAGCACCAACCATCCAGGAGTCCCAGAATCATCAGTCAAGAGGACGCTCTGTAATGGCTGACATTTCTGTAATCAAAGTAGTCATGGAGATTTGGGCTACTGCAAAATTGTGATTGGGGCATGAAAACGAAGCAACCCTTAAATTTTAGTTGCATGCTAGTAAAGCCAGGTCATTTACAGGATATATTTATAACTTAAGACTCAATTTAATTCAGCCCTCATTTACCCTTTTTGAAATTTGCACTTTTCCATAGTATTAGAGATTATAGAGAAAAGATTTTCCATATTATTAAAGAGTATTGTCTAACATTTAAATAGTTACATATCATATTCAAGATACTTCTAATATATATAAATATACTACATGTAAATGTGTATATAATGGTTAATGTCATGTGTCAGTTTGGCTAGGTTATAGTGTCCAGTTGTTTGGTCAAACAAGCACTGGCCTGACTGTTACTGTGAGGGTATTTTGTATATGGATTTGCATCTATAATGAGTTGATTGCATCTACGGTGGCTGACTGAGCCTACAATCAACAAGTGAGTCTGCCCTCTGCTTTGTGAGGATTCTCCTCATCCAATCAGTTGGAGGTTTTAAAAGCCAGAACTGAGGATTTCAGAAGTCTGAAAGAAGAATTTTTGCCTCTACTTCAGCCAACCAGCTTCTGCTGAAGAATTCAATTTCACCTTCGTAGAAGTTTCCAGCTTCCAGTCTGCCCTATGGGGTTCGGACATGCCAATCCCCACAGTTGCACGAGCTAATTCCTGTATATTAGTTCTGTTTCTCTGGAGAACCCTGACTAATACAGATTACATGTAAAATATATATGTAAATATAACATATATAAAGTGTTACATATTTGGCCACTACCTGGTATTACTATAATTTAGACAGTGAATCATACATAGCATGACATTATTTTTAAAAACCAATCTTTCAGACACATCTTTGCTCAATCCATGATTATTTCCCTAAGCATACTAGTAATGTTTCCTACCCTCCATATGCCCCTTCTTAGAGAAACTACCCACATTCCCTTCTCAGAGAGTTTGCTCCCACAGGCCCTCAGATAAAGCAAAGGATGGAAGGAAAAGCTGCCTATGCCCTTGATGCCTCCCAGTTGGTGATTCTCTCTTGTGCATGACTTAGCATATTTCCACTTAGGTTCTGATTCAGCATAAATAGTCTCCCTTCTGTTGGATCAAGTAAGTTTCTGGGTTGTTTACTTTTGGTGCTTGTTTGTTTGTTTTGACAATTAAATTATCATGATTTGGACACTTATAGTTAATCCTACAGAAAGAATTTCTGGATTCAAGTAATAAAAATACTGTGCAGAGAATATATGCATGCACTCATACCCATAGGCAATACACACACACACCAACACTCACACAAATATTTGGACACTGCTCTCCAAAAATGTTTTGCCTCTCTCTGTTGCTATGTCCATTTTCTACATCTATTAGCACTCTTATCATCTTTCCAAGCTTTTAGGTAATATATAGTATCTCAATGCTCTTTCATTTCCAATTTTTTATAATTAATAATGTTGAATTTTTTTTCAACATGCATAGACCATTTGTTTTTCTTCTTTCATCGATTGTCTTGTCTTTTAGTTTCATTTGGGTATTTGTGCCTTTCTTTTTATTTCCTTTTTTTCTCTTTTCTTTATTTTTAAAGAAGTTTTAGATTACATAAAAGTTACACAAAAAATATAGGGGATTCCTATATATGTCACCCCTCCCCCTCTCACTTTTCCCCCTGTTAATAATATCTTTCATTAGTGTGGTATATTTGTTACAATTGATGAACAAATATTGAAGCATTGCTACTAACCACGTTTACATTATGATTTACACTTTGCACTGCACAATTTTATAGGTTTTGACAAAATGTAAAATGGTCTGTATCTGTCATTGCAATATCATTCAGAACAATTCCAATGTCCCCAAAATGCCCTGTGTTGCACCTATTCTTCATATTTTTCAAATGCTTTGTCAGTCATCTAAATGCTTTGTATTTATTAAATACAGTCTTTCTTCATTTATTTGAAGTCCAGTATTTATTGTGTTCTGATATCTTAAATATGTTTTGGTCTTTTCTGGAAATTCTCCTTTATTTCTTTGGCTTGATATTCTGGTATTATACTGTTTTTAATTCCTGTGGTTTTGTAATATGTGTTAAGGTCTTGGAAAAGCAAGTTTTCCTCTCCCTCTGTTTATTCCTATATTTAATTTTAATATTCATGTCTATTTATTTTTCCAGGTGAACTCTAAAACCATGTGGTAATAGGGCCTTCCACACACATAAATCTTGTCATCTCTTCCTCCTCCTCCTCTTCTTCCTCATCCTCCTCATTTTTATCATGGTCATCTAGATGGGCATTTCACTGAATTTGTCTTAAATGTCTAGAATTCTGACAGGGGAACTTACATAGCCATAATATTTTGTTTTCTCTTACTGAAATATGGTATAATTGGGTTTTATTCAAAACTTTTGTATCTATCATTAACACTTTGTAATTTTTTCTCTATTGATCTTAACAACTCCTGTAAAGTTTATTCCTGAGCAGTTAATATCTTGTGTCATCATTCTGAATGCAACATTTTTTTCTCTTAAATTTTGCACATAGCTTATTGCTGATACACAATAAAGCCATAGGTCAGAGGATACAAACTGATAGGCCATAATTTAACCCACAGATGTGTTTGGGGAGTCTATACACTTATGATCTGCATGGTGTTTTTATTTGTGTTTTGTCTGGCTTTCTAATTTGAGTTAATTGAATATGTATATATGTGTATATGTGTATATGTGTATATGTGTATATGTATATATGTATATATGTATATATGTATATATGTATCAGGAGATTGCAATAGAAATCCAGAGTTCCATATTCTCTTACAAACCAGATCTCGCAACCCTGGGCCTCCATTCCCACATGACAGCACCCAGTTCGAGTTTGAGAGCAGCAGTTCTTTGTAGATGGGGTACACAGTCAAAAAGGGAGCCCAGGCCCTGCTATTTCCTCTGGTTTCCTGGTGACCAAGGTTGAATGTCAGTTTTCACTTTTGTAATAAACTTATGTGAAAGTGAATTATTTCTCATATCCATGCCTCTAGCAAAATCTAGGAAAATAAAAGACTGAGAAAAATACATGTTTTAAAAATCAAGACAGAGAATAATTATTGATGGAAGGGAAGAATATGATTTCAAGTATAATATGCAAATTTAATTAAGATGTCATTTTATAACAAACCAGTGTCAGAACTTTGGTCTATATTTTGAAGAAATAAATGATTAAAATCTTAATAAATTGAAATAAATAGACAGGAATTTTGGTCTCAGAATGTGAATAAAATGGGTTGTGCTATGGTAAAAAGGAAAAAATTACCTAGACATCAAAACATTTTCTCAAAATTAGTTTGCATATAAGAATGCCTATCCAGTGCAGCAAAAATGGCATGCCTCTAACAAATAAGTATTTACAAATGGAAGTCTAATGGGAAGTCCAGTTACTCCAGAGGTTGATAGCTTTCTGCCAAAAACTACATGGAAATGGTGCTGAAGACTACGTTTCGTAGCCTGCTGTGTGGTAACAACAGTCATGAGATTAGGTTGACATCTATGCAATACACCACCAATAGGATAGAATGTGAGTAAACATGATGGATACTATTTCTGTATCACTTGCTTGGAAAATTGCTTACCCTGTACTTGAGCAATTTCCCTTCCTAGAAGCAGATGCCCACAACACCCGCTTCAACTATGGGGACAAGGTAAACACCCCAAAAAAAGGTAGAACAAGATGGAACTTAGGTTTCCAAATGATTACGCTTGGCCAACCTCAACCCCACCCTGGAACTATTACATGAAAGTGAAATAAACTTCTTTTTCCCAAATGTTACTCTACTTTGGGCTTCTTTGTCACAGAAGCTTAAATTTTACCCTGTGTGTTGAAAATGTGGATGAGAACTTAGAGAGCAAGATGAAATTTTAAATCACTTATGGTATTTTCTGTCTTAGTTGATAACAGAAAAAATAAATAATCACCCCCTTAGCTCTTTTAATTTATGGTATCAATGGGAAATTTTATGTGCCAGAGGACATTTTGGAAATGGCGTCTATGACAGCACAGAATCAGGAAATAACTTACTTTTGTGTAGGGAAATATGTCTTAAAATATTTCAAACAATTAGTTGAAGTTGGTAAGCCTGATTACAGACGGTGCTTCTTCCATGCTGGGAGTTAGCATTATACTTGTCAGGAAATCCACTTCTACAGCAGCAACTTTTAAGCCATTCCTTGCTTCATTCACTATTAACCACTTTGAGCCAACGAATTAGAAACAGAATATAGCCTGGATGTGGGGTAATTAATATCAAAACCTGGATACACTCAAGTCACCTGACCCTCAGACAAAGGTTCATTGCTGTTCTGATGACTTCAATATGCATTACAGCGGCCAACTGTTTTAGATGGAGTGTTAGTGGCTTAGCTGGGACTTGGAAATAAATTGACTTGTTAGGTCTTCCAAGGAAAATGACCCACCTCAGCTTACAAGGAAGACTGGATGAAAGACTTGGCCTTTGCTTTGACATTACAACTTACCTAAGCACTTTGAATATATCCTACAAGATAGCTTACAAATAGATACCTAGTTACAATTGAGCACCTTCGGACATGGCGAAATTGGGACTAGCTTACTTTTCTACATGGAGGTCAGTTTCCAAAAATGGAAATGTGACAAGCTGAAGTATGTCCCCCGAATAATGGGGTTTAAGACTGAACTCAAAAGCAGGTTCTTAATGATAACTGACACAATGTTCCAAGCACTGGGCATTTTTCTGAGAGTTTTACAAATTTTGGGTAATTTTATCCTCCCTCTGATGTAGGTTCTATTATTACCATCATTTTACAGATGAACTGAGGATCAGAGAAGGTGAGAAATTGTTCCAAAATCACAATTCCTAAGTGCTGGAAGCAGGATAAAATCCAGGCAGCCTCGCTGTAGCACTTAGGATGCAGTCTACTGTTTCCTACCTTTGAGAAAAATAACCCTTAATGCTCACATCATCTTTATCAACATTGATAAACTGAATGATGAGCTACAAATGAACATTTCTGAACTTGGTATTATACAGTAGTACACATTTACATCATTACATCAGAATTCCATAATTCTACATATATCTGGGGTGTGATTACACTAAACAGAAGAAAGATTCTACAAAGATGAATAAAGAGGTACAAAGATTCTGTTAGGTTAGGAATTTCCTAAATTTTGTGAGCAGCTGTTTCCTATTATGAAATATGAAACTCTAAAACAAAATACTGCTCCCAGTTTAAGGATTCAAGGTTGAATTCTGTTCTGCACATTACAATGGAAATATAAAACTTGATCTCAACATCTTAATACAAAAGGTATAATTTTTTCAGGCTTAGGTCAGCATCCCCAAGTGAGAAGAAATTATAAAATAAAACTTTTGATTTATCAAATTTGTATGTTTTTCTATTTCAATTTTCAAATATAATCTCCAGTATTGTAGATGTTTATATCACTTGCTTAAATCAAAATTCAGTAAAAATAAGGAATTTTTATTACCTTCCTAACACTTTACTTTCTTTCATCCATTTTCATTATGTGAAAATGCTGTAAGCATTTGAACTATGACCCCAGTTATAGATCAGGGCGAGTTTATTGATTAACTGGCAACCTTATTAAACTCTCAGTAGTTCTAACATTTTTTTCAATGAGCTTTTGGGGATTCCAGAGGAAAATGATAAGAACTAACAAATATAATAATATTATATCTTTCTAATATGTATAACATTTAATTTTACAACTTATTTCAATAGATAGCATTTCTAGATCAATGTTCAAGAATGGTAAAATAAATATAATGATAGTGGATGTCCTGTTTTTCCTAGGGATGCTTAAGTATTTCAATGTGGCTGACAATTTGAAAAATATCCTTTATTCTCTAACACCAGTTTGCTATGAATTTATGTGTGGAATGAGAGTTTAATATCATCTAGAGCCTTACACATTTTTCAAGTGATAAAATGATTTTTCTTCTTTGACTTATAAAAGTGATGAAGACTATTGCTAAATATTCTAATATTGAACCATCCCTACATTCTTGGAATAAACTAGCAAATTGCTAGATTTTTATTTGGGGCTTTATATATATATATATATATATATATATACACATATACATATTCATAAATGATTACATTTAGTAAGTTTTCTTTCTGAGCCATTCTTAAACATTTCATTGTCATGAATTTTTTAACTTTAAATGATAAATTATGATGTTTCCTTATTTTTCTATTCTCTAGAAGACATTGAAAATGAAAGAATACTCTATTCTATTAATTTTATTAAGTCTAACTTAAAAATTCATTTGGGAACATGGATACTTCTTTGAGGACTTTCTAATTTTATTAGTGGTTATTGGTCTAATCAGATCTTTTTAGTTTTTCTTAACCACTTTTTGAACTTTCATTGATTAACAATAAGTCTTATAATTATTCCATTTTCTCGTTCTCATTTCTTTATTGTAATACATAATATTGTAATTTATTTACAAACTTTATTGTAATTTATAATATTGGGAATTATAATTATGAAAGATAAAACTAAAATGTTATAGAAGTTTTTCTAAGAAAATATGATTATGACCTAGGGATAGAAAAATACTTAAAAATTTTTATTTGCAAACACTTTATACCCACCAAGCAAAAAGCTTCCTCCTTCTTCCCTACCCCCATCCCCTGGTAACCTCTAATCTAGTTTGTCTTTGAATTTGCTAACTCTAGAGATCTCATATAAATGTTGTCATACAATATTTGTCCTTATATGCCTTGCTTATATCCCTGGGCACAATGTTTTCAACTTT
>JAQZBX010009678.1:0-16334 GCA_029593785.1 Cabassous unicinctus | reverse complement strand
CCATGTCTCCTATTTTCTTCTTTCTCTCCCAGGTTCCATTTCAGCTTCTTGCTTCCCGCGGCATTCTTTATCTGCATCTGAATTTCATTCTCTTATAAAGGACGCCAGTAGCAGGACCCATCCTGACTTGAGGTGGGCCACACCTTAACTGAAGTAACCTCATCAAAAGGTCCTACTTGCAGTGGTTTTACACCCACAGAAATTGATTAGATTTAAGAACTTGTTTTCCTGGGGTACATACAGTTCCAAACCACTATAGTTACAAATTAATGTTACTCAAATCTTATAAAATTAGCCAAAATTTTGAGATAGGACCAAGTCTTTTTCTTGACGCATGTTTCTAATGAGCGGAGTTCTATGTGCTCTCTTAAATAAATCACATATTTTCACACAGTCAAAAATTTCCAGTTTAATGTATTTAAAATATGGTATAAAAATTAGAGAAATCTGAGTGTAGGATGCTCTTATTTTTTATGGTCTAATTTTTAAAATTGAGATATAACTTATGTATATTAAACTCAACATCCATTAGTGTACAACTTGATGAATTTTTACACATGTATACAACTGTGAAACACCAAAAGGTCAAAATATAGACATTTGTATTACCAAAAAGGTTTTCATATGCTCTCTCTCAAGAAAAAAATCCCTAACCACTCTTCTGGTAAACACTGTTCTGACTCTAATCTCATAGATTAATTTCATCTGTTCTTCAGCATTATATAAATGTAATTGTACATTACCTAATCTTGTGTCTGGCTTCTTTTGTTAAACAAAATGTTTTAGGCATTAATCTATATTGTTGAAACTCTAAAATATAGACGAATTAATATCAGAGTTTGTTCTCTTTCTATTTTGCAATATTCTATTGCCTGAATATAGCACAATATGTTTATTCTTTCTTCAGTTGACATTGGAGCACTTTTTTTCCAGTTGGAGCTATATGGAAAAAACTGCTATGAGCATTCTTGCATGCTCTTTTTTGTGAACATTGCACTCATTTTTCTTGGGTTTACACTTACAAATAGAATTGCAGGGTCTTAAGGCAGGCATTCATTTGGTATTATTAGCATGCCAAGCAATTTTTTAGAGTATTTGAACAAAGTTACACTTCCACCAGCCATGCATGACAGTTCCAATTGCTCTACACCTTCATCAACATTTGGTATTTCAGTCTTTTAAACTGTAGACATTTTCGTGGCTGTGTAGTAGTACCACACTGTGTTTTAATTTGCATTTCTCTAATAACTCATGATGTTGAGAACTTTTTAAACTTTTTAATATGCTTATTACCCATTTAAATATCTTTAAATATCTTCTTTAGTGGGATGCCTATTCAGGCTTTTGTCCATTTTTACAAAACAGGTTATCTGCCTTGTCTTTATTGATTATAAGTGTTCTTTATATAATTTGAATACAAGTTCTTAAACCAATATTGACATTGTGATTATCTTCTCTCAGTCTGTGACTTGCCTATTCACATTCTTAATGCTATCTTCTGATAAACAGGAGTTTATAATCATACTGAATTCAAAATTTTATTACATTTTTCTTTCATGCTTTGTACTTGTGGGTTTCTGGTTACAATATATTTGCTACCCCAAGGTCATGAACCTATTCTTCTGCATTTTCTTTGAGAAGATTTAGGTCTATGACTCACCATGAATTAATTTTTTAATATGGGGTGAGGTAGAGGGTCAAGAGTCATTTTTTTCTCTATATGGATATAAAATTGTTCTAGCACTATTTTTTACGAATATCGTCCTTTTCCCACTGAATTGCAGTACTGCCTTTGTTGTAAATCAATTGACAGTATATGTGTAGGTCTATTTTCGGACTATTCTGTTCCATTGGTATATTTATCTATCCTTGTGTTAATTCCATGCTATCTAAATTACACTACCTATATAGTAAGTTTTGAAGTCTGGTAGTGAAAATCCCCCAACTTTGGTCTTCAATAACATCTTGGTTCACTAGGTGCATTGCATTTCCCTATAATCTTAGAACAAGCATGTTGGTTTCCAGGAAAAAAAAACATCTGCTGGGACTTTGGTTGTGATGCTTTAAAATATGGTCAACTTGGGGATAATTGCTGTACTTACAATTGAATCTTTCCATCCATAAGCATGGTATATATCTCACCATTTGTGGTGGGCAGACTTTCAAATAGCTCCCATGATCCCATCTCCTGGGTATCATACCTTTCTATATATCCCTTCCCTCGAGTGTGGGAGGGAGCCATAAGTTACTTCTAATCAACAGAATATGGTAAAGGCTGTCACTCCCATGCTTACATTGCACTCTTGCTTTCCTGCTGAATTTGAAGAAGCAAACTGCCATATTGTGAATAGCCAATGGAAAAAGCCACATTGTAGAGAATTACAGGCAGCCTCAAGGAAGTGAGCCCGGCCTCCAGCAGACAGTTAGCAAAATAACTGAAGCTCACAGTTCTACAGTTGCAAGGAAATGAATTCTGCTAACAACCTGAGTGAATATTAAAGTGGATTCTTCTCCAGTCAAGTCTCCAGATGAGAATGCGGCATGTCTTCACCTTGATGGCAACCTGCTAAGACCCTAAAGCAGAGAACCAAACTAAGCTGTGCCCAGACTTCTGACCCACAAAAAGTTGAAACAATGTATGTATTGTTTTAAATCACGAAGTTTGTGATAATTTGGTACACAGCAACAGATAACTATTACCCCATTTTTTCTTCTTTAAATTCTCTCAGCAATGTTCTACAATTTTCAGGGTAGAGGTATGGCAGATTGAGCTATGTACCCCAGAAGAACATGTTTTAGTCCTTCCCTGAGGGTGTGAATCCATTGTGAATGTAATCTGACCTTCTGATGTGATTGTTTTTTTGTTAGGGTGTGGTCAAATGAGTTAGAGTGAGTCTTGGCCCTATAGCTGGAGGCCTTATAGAGGAGGCCCCAGAGAAGAAGCTATGGGGAGCAGCTAGAAGCCAGAAGTCAACGGAACCAGGAAGAGAAAAGAGAAGATACAGCCATGTGCATTATCATTTGTGGAAAAGCCAAGGAACCCCAAAGATTGCCAGCTAGCTGGAAGAAACCGACCCAGAGAGGCAAGCCTTCTAGCCTCTGAAACCATGAGCCAAAACTCCTGTTGTTAAGGAACCTGTTGCATGGTATTTGTTTTAGCAACTAGGAAACTAAGACAAGAAGTCTTGCATATCTTTCAGTAGATTTACTTCTAGGTATTTGCTATTTTATCCTATTATAAATGGCATTTTATTTTAGTCTCTAATTGTTTATTGCTAGTATCTAGAAATAATATTGTTTGTTATATTGACCTTGGCTTCAGAAATCCTGTTAAATTCAATTATTGATTACAATAGTTCATCTACAGATTCTTTTGAATTTTCTTTGCAATCATATTATCTAAGTTGTTAAAACAGCATTCTGGCTGCTTCAAAACATAGTGCCTGAGGGTTAGTGAAGAGTGGTTGCCTGTGGTTTGGTTGAATCTTTTTCTAGCTCTTTAAATAAGCAGATAAATAATGTAGAGAGAGACAGGGAAAGAAGTAGGAGAGGAGACAGCACAGTGGCCAATTCCCAAATCAGCACCTTGGATGTCGAAGAATGATTGTACCATTTACTTTTTGGCACAAGCCCTAAATCCTTGCTTCCTGGGATACATGAGGAGGGAAATGCAGAGCATCTTCCTTTCTTTTCTCAGGCAGTTTCTGTTTCATTAAGAAAGCAAAGATATTCCATGAGCTGAGTCCTGGTTGCCTTTTTCTCAATCCTATATCATCTGGCATATAATTAGTGTCAATTTCTCTCAGAATCTAACATTCTGTTGCCTGCATATCTTAGTTTTCAGTTTCATTTTGTTTTCAACCTTTCCTGGTTCTTCAAGGTATTTTAGGGCGACATCAAAAGAGGATACACCAGAGGCTGCTAGCCACTTGCCCTATTCCAGCAGATGTCTCACTGGAAACATTTATTAGGATTTCAAAGGATTTCATTTTTTAAATCTTCCCAAATTCTTTTGAGTTATCCTTCCTTCCACAACTCCTAGCATAGAATCATTGATACTGTTAAAAAACGCATTTGTAATTTAAAATATGTTTAAATATACTTTAAAAGGTGATGGGATTTGAATCACAAAGACAACAAGTAATATAAAATATGCAAGAATAGCTCTAATAAGAAATGTAAAGAAAACTAAAATAAAAATTACTGAGGCTTGAGTACAGACTTGTAAATATAGATTAGCCTTGTTCTTACAGGCTAATGATGGTGGTGGTTCCTAAGTTAGTGTATATTATACGAGTAATGCCATTGCAATCAAAACCCTAACGAAATTTGAAAGAGCTATCCCAAAAGTCATCTGAATTAGCACATGAGAACTTCCCAGACATTTTTTAAAAAGATGAAATGGGGAAGAAGAGGGAGAACTTATTTTATCAAATCTGAAAGAATCAATTTAAAAAATAGCTGGCTCATTGAATCATAATGGCCAATGGACAGGTCCTAAAATAAAGAATTTTGAATACAATAAAGGTACTATTACAAATGAGTGGGAACAGAAAAGGGCTAAGTTACTTATTGTTTTAGAAAGAATAAAGTAACTTTTCATCTCATACCTTATACAAAAAATGAATCCCCATTAAATAATTAAATATTAAAAATAAACTATCAAAGAAAGAAAAAGGTGTCTTAATAAAAAATTAAAAATTTAATGGAATGGATACACAGTCTATAAATTGTTCAATGGGAAAAATATTTGCAATGTGGATGACAGATAAAAAGTTCATCTCCATACCACAAAAGAAACTTTTGTAAATTGATAATAAATAGAAACAGGTCAAATAAAAAATAGACAAAGAATACGAATAGGTACTAAATAGAGAGTAAATTCAAATATCCAATAAATATATGAAAATATTCTCCACCTCCCTCACAGTTGAGGAAATTGTAATTTAAAGTAACAACCAGATAAAACTTACAACTATCAGATTGCTAAAAACTAATGAGCAATAACACCTACTAAATGCAAGGATGTTGGAGAAAAGAGAATTTGTGGTTGGAAATGTAAATTGTTTCAGCCTATTTGGGAAAGCATTTGACAACATATCTTAAAGTTAAAATTACACATATGCTTTGACTCAGCATTTTGACCCCTGAGACTATATCCCATAGAAATGTCAGCATAAACATGGAAAACAATCTGGGACAAAGATGTTCACTACAAATCTGTGTGTAATGACAAAAATCTTGGGAACAGTGTGAACATCCATCAGTATAGAAGGGTTGAATAAGTTTTGGAATATCAGTAAAAATAGAATATTATACAACTATTAAGAAGAACAAGTTAGATCTTTATCAGCTTACCTGGAGGAATTTACAAGACATACTGTCAAGTTACTTGGAGGGAGTTGGGAGTATGCAGGAAATTCTCTCTCCAAGCAGGAAGGCACTGGAAAATTGCAGATGGAAAAAGTACAGCAAAAGGAGAAGACAAATTTATTGCACACATGAATTATTTGTGTACTTATCATGCCTTGAGACTGGGGTGGGAATTTGGAGTAAGGGAAAAGGCAAAGGGGAAAAGATGATTTCAATTTCAAATATATTTATTAATCTTAATTCAAAACAGAGACTGGGTGGGAAACTACAGCTGGAAGTGATAGGGCAAAGGGAGAAGCTGATTTCGTCTTGTAAGCACTTTCATTCATCTGGAATCAAAGCTGGCTCTGGGTAGGAATCTGCTGGTCAGAAGAAATCCCAGGGGTATGAACTGCAGGAAAATCAAGGTGCTCAGTTTTGTATTTTATTTCCATGACTTTGAGTGGAAGCATGGTCTTCTAATTTCACAGGCCTACAGAGCATTAGAGATCAGACATCTTTATAACATAGGGATGCTTTTGTTTGGGGTTCTCAAGAAAGAAAATTCTTCTTACCTCTCCTCCCTCCCCCATCCCCCAGGAGGCAGAGCCATTGGCATGGGAAGGGTCATTTAATCCATTCAGTCCCTGGCTTCACTGCTGACTGCCATCAACTATAACACTTGTGGCTGAGCTTACCTTATGGTAACTCCACTACAAACGTGACTAGTAATTAAAATATTTTTCAGGTGAAGGTCCCTGTTGTTGTTGTTAATTGTATGTATTGATTTATTAAAGCTGTAGCAGCAGTATAAAATAAGCCAGTAGGTCTTGATTCAAGTCTCTTATCCTAGGTAAAATGAGACTACCCCTAAAGGATAGCTGTTAAGATAAAATGAAATCATTTATCTGAAATAATGTTGTAAATGCTAGAGAAATAGCCAAATAGAAAGTGTTGGCATTAAGTATTATTCATTTTAATCTTAAGGAAATATCAGGTCAGGTGACTGAAAATATCATAGAAGGAATCACTCTTTTAACCATTCCAATTATTATGAGTTTTGGAAGAATTACAACTGAACCTATTCATTAAATGTGGACAAATGATGACACTTATTCTGCGTGAGGAGTCAAGGTTTAGAAAATACTAAGTATATGTGTATATTTTATCTGTAGAAATGGGAATCTGCTCTGGTAGTCTATAGCCCCAGGGCAGTGGTTGCCCTCTACTCCCACAGTCCAAAGTGCAGGGCTGCTCATTTCAACATCACCTGGAAGAGAGGTGGCCGAAAGCTGACTTGGTGACCCTTAGCTCCATACCCTCCTGATAGTAATAGAAGTTGGAGGTTGGAAATCCCAGAAAGGATTTCTGTACAGAGAGGTATCGGGGTGGCATGTGTCAGTGTGCTGCTGTGATCCCTGTCCCTGCCATGGGGAGAGGTGTGTCACCTCATCGCAAGCCAAGTGTGAGAGGCTGCAAGGAGACCCTCAGGGAGAGCTTGGGGCTGTCTGGACCACAGAGTAGAAGGCTATGAGTGGGAAACAACTACACTACTATGTACCTAGAGAAGGGTATGTGTTTGCTGCAGTGAGATGTGGACCAGCCTGGCACTTTCTTAAAAGAATAGCCCCAAGTGAGCCATCAGGAGAGGTGATTGGCCCCAGCAGAGAAGGTCTGGCTGGGTGTGATAGCAGGGAACCAGAAGCCACAGAAAAAACATTAGGTGGCCATCTAAAGGTGCATCACCCAAGTCAGTGAGCCACAACAATAAGTTTCTTGGAACATGCAATATGTCTAGAAGCAAACACTAGATTGGTGCCACTGAGCATGATGGGGCTATCGCGAGGCATCCAAGGACAGCAAGTGCAGCAGAGCCCATAGGGGATTAGGTTCTGGAACCAAAATGCCATAAGTATCCTAGGAGTTCAGGCAGCTCTTTTTCCCTTCCCCCACTTCTCCTTTTCCTTTGTCCTCTTTCTCTTACCTTCTTGGATACTTTCAGATAAATCTTCTCCTCTATTTCATTCTTTCTTTCTCCCCAATTTCCAAAATGGATAGTGCAAAGAATCAAACATAGCCTGCCCACACATCCAGTTTATACATTTTTCTCACTTGTAGACTGGAACTTAAACTGACAAGAACATCTAAAAGCACATATAAGATACCAACTCCAAAACCTTGTGAGAGAGATTCTGATAAGGACAGTTAGAGTCACATATCTAGACACTTACCTAGAGTCACATAGAGAGCTGGTTCACTCAACTTGGGCCAGGATTGTAGGGTCATATCATACAAATATGGCTGCCAAGGGCCTTCCTGAATGGCTGAGAGGAACATTCTTAGGCAAAGGGGCATGGCTTGAGAAGATAGTGTAAAAGTTTTGCACCATATATACATTCCAAAACACTAAATAACAAATGCAAATAAAATGTCCAAATAACCAAATACAGAAAAAGGAAACAAAAATACAAAGGGCAAAAAAAACAATAAAAAAAATAAGACTGTACTTAGCAAACAGATCACTGAACATAAGTGGTCTAGACCACTCATAAAAAGACAAAGTTTTTTATACTAATTTATAGAGAAATAAAATCCAACTCTATGACATTTACAAGATACTATAAAGCAAGTAAACAAAGTCAGCCAAAGGAAAAAAAAAAAAAATAGCTATGCACCTCTACAAGTCAAACAGTGATATAAAAATAAAGGATGAATAGGAGTGGGAATAGCAGGCAGTCTTGCTTTATTCCCAATCTTAGGGTGCAAGCATTTAATCTTTCATTTTTTATAAAAATAAAAATCTGAGGTTAAAATAATAATAATAATAATTTCAAGCAAAGTATAATTCATTTTACAGGTAATATGAGACATAGGGGTCATTTTATGCTATTAAAAGTACCCACTCCCTACCTTTCCCACATTAGAGTGGTACATTTGTTACAACTGATGAACACATATTGGAGCATTGCCACTGAATTTGGACTTTAGTTTATATTATAGTTTAAACTCTCTCTCCTGCCCAATTTTGTAAGTTATGGTAAGATTTACCATATAATGGCCTATATCTGTCATTGCACCGTCATTCAGGACAATTCCAATGTCCTGAAAATATCCCCATATTACACCTATTTTTCCCCTCTCTTTCCCCTCAGAACCTCTGGTGGCCACTGCCTCCACATCAATGATAAAAGTTCTTCCTTTATAGAATAACAATAAGTCTATAGTAGAATACCAGTAAATCTACTTTAGTCCATAGTTGATTCCCCAATCCTGAGGATTCTGGGATGGTGATACCCATTCCACTTCTAACTGAGAGAAGGCTTAGATCCCATGAGGCAGATGGATGGGACTATCTTGGTTGCAGTTGTAGACTCTCTCTGTTCCTTGGGATGTCGTTGTCCATCATCATTTCCTTGTAGTTGTCCTAGGTGAGTCCAATGAACTGGAGAGTAGGTGTTGCAACTCTGTTGAGATTCAGGACATGACTGCCACAAGGAAAGCCCAAAGAGTTAAGTCTCTTGGACATAAACCTATCAACTCTAGTACTAAACTATATCTCTGCATTTTTTTATGTAACATTTATGTAATCTAGGTATCTTTAAAAAAAATAAAAAATAAAATTCATCATAAAGATATATTAATCATAAAGATTTATTTGACAAATCTCATATCAAAACATATGTATCAAAAATAGAAATAAAAGAATTTATGACAGCCTCTGTCAAGCAAGTAGAAAAATATTTTAAAAGATTATAGAAAAATTTAATACCGTAATGAATATGAATGATATAAAAGATGTACTTCTAACTTTTTACGTAATAAACAGAAATTATCACTTTGTTTGCAGTCCCCATGAAATAATTTTTAGAAAATGGTCTTATTTCAAGCCACAAAATAAATCTCAATTTATTTGGAAAAAACATATTCTCTGCTTTCAATTAAATGAAATTAGAGGCAATGGTAAAGATTCAAATAAAGAATCACTACAATTTGAAATTTTACAATAACCTTCTAAATAACTCTCAAGCCAAAGAGGAAATAAAAACTGCATATACAGACAGTTTGTAAAAATTAAAATGCCAATTCAAGAATGCCACAGATCAAACTTTGAGATATACAAGTTTTACTCAGAAGGAATTACATGCCCTGAAATGGCTTATTTTTTTTATTATTATTACTTTATTTTGTACATTTAATAATTGAAAATATAAACAATTAAAAACTATAAAGAAAACACAGATGAATGAATATATACATTTCTCAATTAAATGTAATAGATACATATAAATTTTTTTTGAATCAAACAATATGTTACACAATATATTTGGTTCACAGTAACGCATTCATACATGAAATGGCTTATTGATCCCAATAAACAATGACATAAATAAATGTATTATTCAAAACTCAAGAATTAGCATAAAAATAAACAATAAAAACTGAAGAAAGGATTAAAAAATTGTAATTTCTACATTAACAAATAAACAAACTACTATCAAATCTCTAAGCAAGAAACTACAAAAGAACACAAAAGTATACATTATTAGGCATAAGAATGAGAATACAGAATGATATAAAGGAGAATCTAAAATTATATTGAGTTAAAATATTATACTTTTAAGTCACTGAAAGAAAAATAAGAGAACATTTATATGAATATATTAATCTTAATTTGCCTTATGGGCAAGTCTTGAATTGGTCATGGCCTCCACCTGAAAAGATATTCACCAATTTCAATTCTGTAACTGAAATTGTTCTTGTTACAGGAAGCCACAGGTCAAGGTACCCTTCCAATATATGCAGTATTTCCCAGGCTGGAAGGTAATTTCTCAACTTGAAGTAATCAAACACTTGCACCTACATAATTCTCCCATCTGGAAGTGAGCCTCCTTTGCAGGCACAAATCAAAAATAAGTACAGGTGGACTCCACCCCTTTATCCCCTTATGCTCCACTGGGTGGGATTGGTGACTACAAAAGACTGCAATCAATTGGTACAGCCTATCCTTTTTTTATTATTATTATTTGCAATTCTCTTTCCCCAAATGATTCCACTGATGAAAAATATAATCTCAGAATAAATGTAGAAATAGAGATGATGGTGGTAGTCATGGGATAGAAATGAATGGATGAAATAACTCCCAGTGCCTCAGAATGCAGAATTTTCACAGTAAGAAACAGGGACTGTTTTTAAAATTGGGTGCAGATTTAATATCCAAGTGTAAAAATTAGAGTAATACCAGATGCTGCAACAAAGAAAACCAAAATAGCAGAAGATGAATACATTAGAAATGGATTTCTCATGCCCTCCAAGTCCATTTGGCAGTTAAGTGGATAAGAGAGTATGAGAGAGGTTCTGCTCCATGCAATCATTCAGGGAGCCAGGCTGCCTCCATCCTGTGGCTCTCCTCTCTACTGGAGTCACTAAATGCTCTCCACTTAGTCAATAGATGAGGGGGTTGGGGGGAGAAAGAGTGGAGAACATGCAGTAGTTCTTTATGGGCCAGGGTTAGAAGTGGTATGTATCATGTCACCCCACATTCCTTTAGTCAGAACCCCCACTGACATTGGCTATTGTGTTTTAAATTATTAATGTGTATATGCCACTGGTTGTGTTTCTCAATACATCCTTATCTAAACTATAATTAGTCAGAAATGTCCACTGAGAAAATAATTGCAACATATATGTATCTGCCAAAGGATTCTTATCCTGAATATATTAATAACTTCCTAAAATCAAGAAAAAAAAACTCATTATTTTAAATGTTCAAAAAATTTGAAAAGCATTTCATAGAAGATATCCAAATGGCCAATAAGTGTATGAAAAGGTGTACAACATAATTTCTCATCAAATAAATACAAATTAAAATCAAAATGAGACAGCACTATAAATCCACTAGAATGTCTAAAATTAAATTTTAACTGTTATTGTTGAAAGGCTGACAATACCAACTGTTGGAGAGGATGTGAAGCAATAAAAATTCTCATACATGTTGGTGGGATAATAATGTAGTACAGCCACTATGGAAAACCTTTTGCCAGTTTCTGCTAAAGTTTAACATATATCTAAACTGTAACCCAGAAATTCTTAGTATAGGAATTAAGTGGATTCCAATTCCCAAAAAATTACAGTTGATTCTTATTATGCATGATAGTTATGTTCTATAAAGTCAGCACAAACACTGAATTAGTGAATACTGAACCATTACTCTTAGGGGAAAAACAGGGTTAGGTTCCTGTGAGCCTCTGATTGCATTTCTGTCACTGCTCCATGGATAACCTTGTTTTATGCAAGTTTCTGTTAAAGTTATCTTATTTAATATACAGCTTTGATTCATTAGCATTGAATTTCTCTCATGAATATTTTGTAGTTTTTAGCATACATAATTTGACATATTTTGTATTAAGTTATAAGCATTTACGTATTTTGGTATTCAGTATTTCATGTTTTGTTATTGTAAATGATATATTTTTTAATTTTTTATTTCTAATTTTTCATTATTACATAAAAGTAAAATTGATATTAATACTGCTCTTGTAGCTTATGACCTTGCTAAATGTTCCTATGAGTTTTAGAAGTTTATATACAGACACTTTAGTATTTTCAAAATAGATTATCATGTGATCTGCAAATAATAACAATTTTATTTCTTCCTTTCCAACCTATGCTGTTTTCTCACTTTTTCTTGGTTTATTTCACTGTTTTAAGAACTCCAATAAAAGGATGAATAGGAGTGGGGATAGCAGGCAGTCTTGCTTTATTACCAATCTTAGAGTGCAAGCATTTAATCTTTCATTAAGAATCAGTCCCTAGAGTTCCCACTAAACATGGCAATGTAAAAATCCCTCAAAAAAGCCTCTCCAGAGATTTAGTGAATAAAAGGACAAATTCCACTTACTTTGAACTCTGGAGGACTTTAGAAATGGAGAATGACTCCATAAACACTAAATCAAAGAAACAGAAGAATCTCAGGTAGGAGAAGTCCATCCCAGACTAGTGGCTAGTTCCCATTTCCCTGCCCCTCACTTGGTCCTGTGCACCTCAGGAACCACACAGAGGCAGCACAGCCTTGGTTCCCTCTCACTGCTGACACGCAATGAGTTAGAAATCCACAAATATCCTGACACAGGGACCAAGTCCACAGGGTCCCAGAGCAGAACACAAGCTACTGAGCAATGTTGCATACAAAAAGGCCCTCAGGGGGAGGGGAAAAAAGAGACTGCTTGGAAAGGCTGGTAAGAACTGTGGTGACCAATCCAGATTCAGTCAGCTGAACCATCTAAAGGCAAAACAGAATTTTCTGAAGTGACCCACCTTTCTGGACTGACCCCATCTGGCTCCCCAGGGCAGATGCCCTAAGGGGAAAGAAACCAGAGGAAGGAAAACCTCACAATGAGAAAATAAAAAGATGGGGGGGTGACTTAAACTGAACTGGTGTAATATAAGAGATGTCCTAGATCTGAAAAATGTAAGAAAAATGGGACACTGAGCGAGGCAGAGAGTTTAAACAAATCTCTGGGGAGAAAAGTCTTCACAAAAACAAACAGAACAGATCAAAATTCCCAGAGCAGGAAGAGAGAAAAGGAAGCTCTCTCCTGAAGATGAAACAATTACACAAAAAGTGCAATTGTAAAAATTGTACCATATATCCAGGGTAAGAATCACATGAAGAAGAGGTGAGAAAATCTGAACAGTTAAACACAAGATATTCTAAAGATCCACAATAAGTTGGACCAAGCATCAAGGAAAAGCCTTAACACAAAGCCAAACAAAAATAAAACCCTAGACAAGAGGGATAAACAGACTTTCAGAGTTAACCCATCAAGAGCATCAGATGCCTGGACATGTGCAAAAAATCACAAGCCATACTAAGAAACAGGATGATATGGATCAGTCAAGAGAGTAAATTAACACTTGAGAGGAGACTCAGAAGTTGGAAAAACTAATCAAAGGTGTTCAAACAAATCTCCTAAATCAATTCAAGGAGATGAAGGAAAATATGCATAAAGAGATTAAGAAGACAATACATGAGCTTAAAGAAGAATTTGAAAGTACAAAAAGAAACATAGAAATTAGAAGAATGAAGACACTATAATAGAGATTAAAATACACTAGAGGCATAGAACAGCAGATTTGAACAGGCAGAAGAAAGAACCAGTGATATAGAAGACAGAACAATCAAAATCATACAGTCAAAAGAACAGAGAAAAGAGTAGAAAAACTGAGCAGTGTCTCAGGGATTTGAGGGACAACATGAAGTAGACAAACTTGTGTCATGGGTATACCAGAAGGAAAAGAGAAGGGAAATGGAGCAGAAAGAATATTTGAGGAAATAATGAATGAAAATTTTCCAACTCTTATGAAAGACATAAATATGCATGTCTAAGAAGCTTAACATACTCCAGGCAGAATAAATCCTAAAAGATGTACTCCAAGACACATAATAATCAGAATGTCAAATGCCAAAGATAAAGAGAGAATTCTGAAAGCAGCAAAAGAAAAGGGATTCATTGATTTCTCATCAGAAACCATGGAGGCAAGAATGCAGTGGTATAATATATTTAAGTGAAAAACTGCCAGCCAAAAATTCTTTATCTGGCAAAACTGTCCTTCAAAGATGAAGTAGATTTTAAAGTATTTACAGATAAACAGAAACTAAGAGACTTCATAAAAAAGAGACCTCCCTACAAGAATTAATAAAGGGAGTTCTGCATGTTGAAAAAAAAAGACATGAAGATCATCAGTAAGCATAATTAAAAGGGTAAATACAAAACCCAATAGTACTGTATTCTCAATATACAACTCTATAATTCATATAAAAATTGGAATACAATTGAACAAGAAAAAGGCTTATTTCCTGATAATGGACATGCAAAATGTAAAGTGGGAAAGTCGGACAAAGACAACATAAAGAGGGAAAACAGAGGGATATGGGAGCAAAGAATGTGTATGCTATTGAAGCTAAGTTGGCATCCTTTCGAATAGGTAGATTATAGATGTAGGTTGTGTAATATAAACCCCGGGATAACCACAAAGAAAGTATTCTAAAAGACACAGAAATAAAATGAGAAAGGGATCAATCAGATATAGCACAAAAGATCAATTACACAATAAAGAAGGTTGAAATAAAGAAAAGGAGAGACAAAATAAGATATGACATATAAAATCCAAAGGACAAAATGGATGAAGTAAGTACTGCCTTTACAGTAATAACACTGAATGTTAATGGATTAAACTCCCCAATAAAGAGACGCAGGTTGGCAAATGGATAATAAAATATTATCCAAATATATGTTGTTTACAAGAGACTTACCTTAGACTCAAAGACACATGCAAATAGTAACCAAAAAAAGGAGCTGGGGTTGCTATATTAATATCAGACAAAATAGACTTTAAATCACAAGCTGTTATAAGAGCTAAAGATGGACCCTATGTATTAATAAAAGGGGCAATCCACCAAGAAGAAATAGCAATCATAAATATGTATGCATCTGATCATGTGTTCCAACATACACGAGGAAAACACAGGCAAAACTGAAGGGAGAAATATACACTTCTACAATAATAGTTGGAGAATTCAATACACCATTCACATCAATAGATAGAACATCTAGATGAAAGATCTGAAAGGAAAAAGAGAACTTGAATAATATGATAATTGAACTAAACCTAACAGATATATACAGAACATTGTACCCCAAACACAGCAGGATATATATTCTTCTCAAGTGCACATGGAGCATTCTCCAGTATAGACTACATGTTGGATCACAAAACAAGTCTCAATACATTTAGAAAGATTGAAATAATAGAAAACATCAGGTCAGACCATAATGGAATAAAACTGGAAATCAATAATAGGTGGAGAACTGGATAATCCACAAGTATACAAAAGGTAAATAACACACTCTTATATAATCAGTGGGTCAAAGAAGAAATTATGAGGGAAATCAGTAAATATATTGAGATGAATGAAAACAAGAACACAACAGATCAAAACTTATGGCATGCCACAAAGGCAGTGCAGAGAAGGAAATTTATAACCCAAAATGCTTACATTTAAAAAGAAGAAAGATCTGAAATCAAATATCTAACTGCACACCTGAAGGAACTAGAAATAGAACAACAAATTAACCCCAAAGCAAGCAGAAGGAAAGGTATAACAAAGCTTGGAGTGGATATAAATGAAATTGAGGATTTAAAAAAAAGAGAGAGAATTAAAAAAAAAAAGTTGGTTTGAAAAAAGATCAATAAAATTGAAAAATCCTTACTAAGATTAAGAAAAAAAGAGAGAAGATACAAATAAATAAATTCAGAAATGGGGGGGGCGGGCATTACTTCTTACCCGACAGAAATAAAAAGTATCATAAGAGGATACTAAGAACAAATGTATGACAACAAAATAGATAATCTAGAGGAAATGGACAAATTCCTAGAAACACATGAACAACATACACTGTCTCTGGAAGAAAAAGAAGACCTCAGAAGAACAATCACAAGCAAAGAGATTGAATCAGTAATCAAAACCTCCCAACAAAGAAAAGCCCAGGACCAGATGGCTTCACGGGCAAATTCCACCAATCAGTCTAAGAAGAATAAATACCAATCTTGCTCAAACTCTTCCAAAAAAGTGAAGAGAAAGGAACACTACCTAACTCATTCTATAAGTTCAACATCACCTTAATACAAAAGTGAGACAAAGACACCACAAGAAATGAAAACTACAGATCAATATCTCTTATGAATATAAAAGCAAAACTCTTCAACAAAATACTTGCAAATGGAATCAACAGCACATCAAAAGAATTATAGGGAAGCGGGTGTGGCTCAATTGATAGAGCCCCTGTTTACCATGCGGGAGGCCCAGGGTTCGCTTCCAGGGGCCTCCTTGTGAGAGCAGGCCGGCCCGCGTGGCGCGGTGGGCTGATGCAGCAGGACCTCACAGCAGGGGAGAGATAAGCAGACACGGAAGAAGCGCACAG
>JAQZBX010009677.1:0-45658 GCA_029593785.1 Cabassous unicinctus | reverse complement strand
GGGGGCCCTATCCACTGAGCCACACCCGCTTCCCTTCCCCTTTTTTCACATTCTAGTGGTAGCCAGATCTTTTGCCATGTATTTTTAAATTTTATTTATTTATTTAATTTTTTAAATTTAATTTTGCCATGCATTTTTACAAAACTTGGTTCATACTTTAGATATTTTCTGCAACTATTTTACTTAATATGTCACTGACTGCAGCCCATATCAGTGAATACTGGTCCATTTGATTCCTCTTATAGCTGCATGGTACTTCATTGTATGAACAGTTTGTTTAATTGGTCCATATGAAGGAATATTTTCATTGTCATCAGTTTTTCCCTATTACCATTAAAGCTGGAATAAACATCTTTATCCATGTATCATTGCACTCTGGTAAATGTTACTATTGGATGATCCAAGAAATAGAATAGATGGGTTAAAGGGTATGTGGAATTTAAAATTTTATATATACTGACAAATTGCCTTTTTAAAAATGTTCCTAACCATACATTCACCACCATTAGATGGGAGGGCCCCTTTCCCCATGCACTTGCCGTCACTAGGTGATATCAATCTTTTTGATGTGTTAGTTTCCCATTTAGAAATCTCTGAAAACATTAATACTTTCAAATGTGGAAATGTTTCATTTATTCCAACATTCGAAGATTGAACAAAATTTTAAAGGATACTTTATATTCCAAAAACTTAGAGGAGATACCACTGAGTAAAAGTATGCATCCGTAGCTAAGGGTAGTTTTCCTTTCCATATGGTGGTCCCCAAACTGGTAGGAATTCAAAAAGTTAGTAGCGATGATCTAAGCTACTTTAAGTGTTTTAAGGCTGAATATGAAATGAAAATAGCATGGGCTTTGAAGTCAGTTAAACCTGGGATCAAATGCTCATTCTTAGTATGTGATCTCTTGGAACCTCAATCTCCTGAAGTGAAAGAAAGTGAAAGTGGTTGTACTTTTTGTCCTATCTCACAACAGAGTTAACTATGTAAAACAATAAATAACCAGAGGTGAAAAGATGGATAAATCTGATCATACAAAAATTGAACATTTCTGCATATAAACAATATGCCATCATTTTGAAAGAGTCCAAAGAGAGATAACAAATGTGGGTTCATTTTAAAATAGTCTTTGTTCATCTAAAAGCAAAATTTAATGAGTGTTCCTGTAAATACACATCTGTAAAAGTGGAATTACTGGGGGAAAGGATACATGCATTTAAAATTTTATAATTATAGATGACAAATTTTCCTGAAAATAGGCTTTATCTACTTATATTCTCACATTAGCAATGCATAAGAGTGCCTTGTTCCAACATCCTGATAAATAATATATACTATTAACATGCTTTATCTTTTCCAATTGATTTCTTATTGTTTTGATTTATATTTCTTTAATTTTGAAGAATTTGAACATCTTTTCATACATTATTACCATATATTTTTAATTTCCTGTGACTTTTTTGTTCTTAATTTACTGTGAAATGTCTATCTATTGAGTTGTTTGTCTTTTTTTATGAATCAGTTTTTAAGATCTCCTTATATTTTAATTAAATTTTTCTTCTGTTTGTTTTATCTGTTGAAAATAATTGTTCATTCTATATTCTTATGTATAGTTTTATTTTTCCCCATGGATATGTATTATTTTAAAAAAATTAAAACCAAATTCCAGAATTTATATATAATATTATATAACATATATCTATATTAATATCTATCTATAATTATATATTACCCATAAGAAATCCAGATAGAAAATATAAAACACCAAATTTGTTTCCATCAGATGAAACTGTGCTAACTCACTGTGATAACATTTTAACCTCAAGGTGATCACCTGCTCACTTTTGAAATTGTATAGCTAGATTAATAAAAAGTAGAATATAAATGGACTTAATATTTGGTATACAGTCTTTCAAAATATGGTATTCATGGGGAAAAACAAAAAATAATACATGGCTTTAAAGAAGTATACAATCAGTTAATTCAGGCCTGCAAATGTGTAAATGGGTTCTAATAAATTAATTTGTAATCATCCCAAATAAATATTTGAGTTTTTACAAGACCATTCTACAAACTAAACTTTAACCCAAAGAGGGGATTTTAAGATTGGAATTTCATGCTCAAAAGGATAAATTTAGGATAAAGCAGCATGAGGGGGCAGTCGAGAAATTTATTAAAGAAATGTTTTGATGACCCTGATTTACACTACAAAAATGGGTTGCTTATTCTACTAATCCTATAATGACCACTTTTAATAATTTAAATTTACTAATGCTGTTTATTTCTGCAAACTTATTTGCAGAGCATGATCCAAAGGGTAAAAAACAGGCTCTAAGTTGTGTTTTGATAGTTTTCAGTTTGGAATCAACATTCCTCACACATAAGGCATGCAAGCGTGGTTTAAATTGTTTATTAAGTTCTTTGTGAGTTATAAACATAAATGAAACTGTTGATGTACTTCTAGTAAACCTAATAACCCTTCCCCCAAGTTAAGTCAGTTGTTAAGGTAAGTCTTTTATTTCAAGTAATCAGGAAACCTGGGAGCTATAAATAAATCTCAAATGTCTTGCTCATTTTGCTTTTTGTTTTTTCTGAAGGGATTTTGTTCAAAGCCTATAACACATAATTCCACAAACTCTTGAAGATTTTCATGAAATATGGAATATGAAATATTATATATTTAGATACTAACATTCTCAAAAATAAAATATTGCTAAGTGGAAGATTGCAAAATAGTTTTTCAACCAAAATTTTCTGCAGTATTATGAAGCAAAGGAAACATATTCCTTAAAAGTATATGTCACCAATGGGTTTGAGTTAAGGCGGAGTTAAAGGTGCTAATTTCTGGCAGCATTTTTCCATTTGAGGAGTCTTCACATAAATTTTTAGAGGGAGAGAAAGCTCCTTAACCTCACCTTAGATGGCCTCACCACCACATCACCCATTCTACACACAGGGTCTCTGTATGAGAACCTCCAGTAACAATTCCTTTTATGTCTTCATTACAGAAGACTAATTGGCTCTCACCCTTTGGGCAATATGTAGAGGACCAACCTTCTTTATTTTCTGTAGTTACCAAGAAGCTCAGAGACGAATTTGTGGTCCACTTCTAGCAAATGAACAGGACACTATGATATGCGTTTCAAGAGCTAACTCTATCCCTGTCTGTTTTTTCAGTTTTTAACCTTATCTTCTTTTCATTCCCATTTCCTCATATGTTTTATTTATTTTTAGCTTATATATTTCTCCAGAAGCCACTTCAAATTCTTTTTTCGGAGTGAGCTAAACTAATACTGAATAGATAGATACATAAATAAGGAAAATAAATAATAAAATAGATAATAAAGTATATAAACAGATCAATTAAAAACTTGCCATGACATATGGGTTTCAAAAATTATCAAAGTCAATGGAAATAAAGTGATTGTTAAGCATCAGTCACTTTGGTTTACCCATGTTTTTTATTACATGAAAGAAATAAATAACATAAATGTTGTACCTCATCTCATCAAATAAATATGTTGCTAAAATGTTGCTTGTAATCAAATTATTGTAAAGTACATTATATACTTAATCTATTAGAGGAAATTGCCAGGCAAAGGAACATTGTAATCAAGCACTTAATGAAGCACACAATTTTAATGTAATATAAATACTCAATCACTGATGTAGGTGAGCTTTTCACTATGCAATATCATAATGTTCCTGTTTTAAAAGAAACTAGAGTGTAAAAGAAAAAGTGAAAGTACTTATTCTCTCTTACCCCCATTGCCCCATTCTCTAAAACTTTTCACTCCTTAGAGGAAAGCAAAGTTAATAATTTAAGTATTTTTTCAAATAATTTAAAATGTAAATATTCTGGAATAAATATATGTATATAATACATAAATATATATAAAATAGGCAAAAGAATTGAACAGACACTTCCAAAAGAGGAGGTTCAAATGACCAATAAACACATGAAAACACACTCAACTTCCTTAGGTAACAGGAAAATTCAGATTTAAACCACAATTCAGTACTACTCCACAGGCACCAGAATGGTTAAGATAAAATGATGGAAAATACCAAGTTGGTGAGGATGTGAGCAATCGGAACTCTCATGCACTGCTGCCAGAAGCATAAATTCATACAAGCACTTTTGAAAACTGTTTGGCTGTGTATACTTGTGGTGGTTTGGAACTATGTACCTGAGAAAAACATGTTCTTAAACTTAATCCATTCCTGTGGAGGTGAACTCTTATAAATAGGACCTTTTGATGAGGTTACTTCAATTAAGATGTGGCCCAGCTGAACCAGGATGGGTCTTAATCCTATTACTGAAGGCCCTATAGGAAAGGTCACAAAGAGAGAAAGCCACAAGGAGCAGCTAGAAGCTGGAAGTCAATGGAACCAAGAAGCCAGGAGAGGCGTCCACGTGCATTGCTACTGTGACAGAAGATCCAAGGACTAAAGAACGCCAGCAGCCAGCCCCAGAATGCCACAGTCTTCTGGGAGAAGACTGTCATCCTGATAACACCTTGATTTTGGACTTCTCCTGGGCTCAAAGCCATGAGCCAATAAATACCTGTTGTGTAAGCCAACCCACTGCATGATATTTACTTCAGCAGCCAAGAACACTAAAACATACCTAATAGAAATGTATACAAATGTTCACCAAAAAGGCATATACTAAATTTGTTGATAGCAGCCCTATTGTAATAACCAAACAATGGAAGCTATTCAAATGCCTGTCAGTAGTAGGATTTTTGCTATCAGGTTGTTGGTTTCATCCGGATTTATGTAGCAAATATGTTTGACCACATATTGCTCGTCTTTTAACTTTATTTTCACTATTCAGTGTCATAGTATCTTAAAAATGAAATTCAACTATTTTAACAAGTACCTTGAATTCAGTGCTGGGCTCCAAAAGAAAACCCAATATGGATCTTTTGACCAAGGTCCTCTTGTCGTTAGACCAATAACCCCCTTCCTACTTTGTCCCTACTAAAAGAATGTGCATGGTCTAAATGTGATCATATAATCAGTACTTCCCTTAGATTCCAGTAAGAGAGGCTATCACTCTGACTCTCCTCTCCATGCCCCAACCAAGAGGACAAGGAATGCTGGGGTGAATGTGATATGGCCACTCATGGGTTGGGCTCCGTCTTTACACCATGCTCTGGATTTGCCAGACTGCAGAGTTCTTAGCCTAAATGTCCTGGAGTCTCAGTAGTTGGGGAGGAAGGGTTTGGATAGGGCTTGAACACATGAGCTAGGGTTCCATATACAGGCTTGAGAAACCCTGGGTCTTTGTAAGGATGAGAAGTGGGAGGATGGGGCACTGAGGATCAGGTTGGGGACCGTCACTCCCTGTTTCACCACTTTCTTGTGCAGAATTCTATGAAGTCTAAGAAATCTAAATTCCAACCTGGTATTCCATATTATTATAAAGGTATATTTCTCAAGGTAAAAGGGTAGAATATATTGTATCCAACACCTTGCTAGCTTGAGTACGACTTTTAACTATTTCGACCTCTGGTATGTAGTCTCCATTTGTACTCTCTTAGAGAGGAACCTGCATATAAGAATACTAAAACTTGCAATAGACTTTACTTAATTCCTCACCCCCCATTAATTTGGTTCAGGGGAATTGGGGGAAATTTTAAAAAGTTTTTGTCTCAGACAGATGCCTTGTGGAATGACGGTTTAAAATCATGAGGTGGACAAGATGGTGGAAATACCTGTGGAGGAGTCCAAAGAATGGACTTGGCAAAAGAAGCATATGGGCTCCTGTCCAAACCCTACATCTATCTAACTGTATAATAGGTGGTCTAGTTGCCTTGCTTCTCTGAGCCAGCCTCCTTAATGATAAAAAGAGGATAATCACACTTTCTTCACAGAACTGTTATGAAGAAAAATTGATGTAATTTATGTGAATGTGCTTGGAATATTGTGTAGTGTTGGAAAAGACATATGATACATTTTTATGAAGCTAACTTAATTTTGACAAATTCTGATATTTGTGTAGATAGCTGCAGCCTATTTTACTTGGTTCTCAAGTTCTTTCATTACATAAACCATGATTTCATGTGTTAAGATGTCTATAACTTACGTCTGGTTCAGAAAATGCTACAGAGGTTCAATGACTTTGAGAAAAGTGGTGCTATCCTGTAAGCCCCTTATCTCCTCTGTATATTCCTTGCCCTACCTAAGGAAGTTGTTGTTGTTGTTTTTTCCCCCAGCCTAGAAACTCTACAGCAGTTCTTCCCCTCACTTGGCATTTTCTGGCTTCTTGCGGTGGACACTGGGTGGGCAGGTCTATTTTCCTTGCACACCCAATGTGCCCAGGGCTCTTTCTCTTGGGCTTTCAAGATACACTCAGAGGAGTCTGTTATCTAATCAAATGATAGTGTATTTACTGTCTTAATTTGCCAGTCATGCTATGACAAAATGGCTTAGCTTAAACAACAAGAAATGATTTCCTCATGGTTTTGAAGGCCAGAAGGCCAAAATCAGGGTATCTGCAAGGCCATGCTTTTTCAGAGTCTTTAGCATTCTGGTGATGGCAGTCCTCCATCACATGGTGATGTCCTTGGTCTCTCCCTATGACTTTCCCTGAATTCTGACTTCTCTGGATCTTGGCTTCTCTCACTGTGTCTGAATGTCCTCTCTGTATAAGGTCTACAGTAATATGAATTAAGATCACCATGCTTCAGTTTGGTCACAGCTTAATTAATAACATCTTCAAAAGGTCCAATATACAAATGGGTTCACACCCACAGGAATGTGGATTAAGATTTGAACATGTCTTTTGAGGGAGACATGATTCAATCTACCACATTTAGTAATTGAAAATATTCTTTCTACCTAATTTCTATAAAGGAATATTGCTATAAGAAACATTTTTATACCTGGTCAGATCACTTTCTCATAAAATCTTTCTTGCTTTTATATTAACACCTACTTCTGCATGATTTTGCAATGATGGATACAGGCCATTACACATTTTGTCAAAACCTATGAAATTGTACAGTGCAAAGTGAAAACCATAATGTTAACTGTTGACCATGGTTAGTAGCAATGCTTCAATATTTGTTCATCAATTGTAACAAATGTACCATACTCATATAAGTTGTTATTGATAGGAGAAAATGTGAGAGGAGAAGGGGTGGGGTATGTAGGACTCCCCTATATTTTTGATGTGACTTTTCTGTAACCTAAAATTTTGAAAATAAAATGAAAAACAAAACAAAACAAAAGACACTGGGGGAACATACAGAAGGAATTGTAAATATACATAAAAGATAACAGATCTTACGTGATGAAAGGCACAATGCAAGAAAGGTTTTTTTGGCTTTGTTTTTGAGAAGGTATTAGATTGCAGAAAAGTTATAACTATGGCAGGGGAGGATCACTGGTGCAGGTTGTCAGTGGTGGGAGGATGTATGGGGAAAGATATACCTGGGGCATGCCTCTATTGAATATGAATGGGTTCATGTGGTCATGGAGTGTTATCTCAATGGGTGGAGACCCACAGAATAACCAACAAAATATTAAATTCCCATTTTGAGGAGTCCTGCTATATTCTCTAATGGAGTGGCATGAATCTCTAGAGAATATAGGCAGTGCCTAGTGAAAGAGGACAGACCAATACACCAGGCCATTGATATTAATGCTTGTACTTAAGAATCTTACTCTTGTAAAATTGAAATTTAGCCCAGTAATATCTATTGCCTAAGGGTTATATCCTGAAAACATCTTTTTTACTCAAATGTGGCCTCTCTTTAAGCCAAAGTCAGCAAATAAGCTCACTGTCTTACCTCTGGCATGGGACATGACTCCCAGGGATGGCCCTCCTTGGCACCAAGGGATTGTTACCAAGCCCCAACTAGCAATGTATTTGGAAAAATACCTTGACCAAAAGGGGGAAACATTAAAAGAGTTTTTATGGCTAAGAGATTTCAAACTGAGTTGGGAGTAACCAGAGGTTATGCTTATGCATGTCTCAGGAGGATCTCACTAACTGTCACAGCAAACAAAGCCTCAAGCACGAGTGCTCCTGAGAGCTCTAGAGAAATATGGACACTATAGGCAGAGCACACAACCCATGAAATCGGCACCCTGTCAGTGGACCTTACCTTGGAATATATGACAACTTATTTCTCCACTATAACAGAGTTTGGCTCATTTATAATTTCCCTACACTTGGTTCTTCTGCCCCTTTTTTTGAACCTATAATTAGTCCTATACCATTAAGTATATGTACAAGAGACTTAACTTAAATTTTTGGTCTCTTCATATGCCAGTTGAGCCCTGAATTGCAGCAGAGTTGCAACCAATACTTACTCTCCAGTTCATTGGATTTGCCCAAGACAACTAACAACCTGAGGATGAACAATGCCTATCCTGAAAAACAGAGAGTACCTACAACTACAAGCAAGGCTGTTCCATCTATCTGCCTCATGGAATCTAAGCTTCCTCTCAACTGGAAGCAGAGTGGGCATCACCATCCCCAAATTCTGAAGACTGAGGAATGAACAAACATAAGAGGGGAATGCAACTATGGAAAAAAGTAGATTTATTATTATTGTAGTAATGTAATAACTTGAAACATTGATATAAAGATAGTGGTTACCAGAGGTTCTGAGGGGAGGGGGAGGAAAAAATAGGTGAAACATGGGATATTTTTGGGATATTGGAATGTTCTGCATGATATTGCAATGATGGATACAGGCATTATACATTTTGTCAAAACCTATAAAATTGTACAGTATAAAGTGTAAAACATAATGTAAACTATAGACCATGGTTAGTAGCAATGCTTCAATATGTGTTCATCAGTTGTAACAAATGTACCACACTAATGAAAGATGATATTAATAGGGGAAAATGGGAGAGGGGGAGGTGGTGGGGTATATGGGAATTCCCTATATTTTTGGTGTGACTTTTCTATAACCTAAAACTTAAAAAAAAGTTTAAAAATATAAAACCTACAAATAAAGAGAACAAGCAAAAAACAAAATAAGATGTGAAGTAGGACAGGATTGCAATGGAAAAAGAAAGAAGGGATAGAAATGCCTTCATCAGTGAGGCTGCTGAATTCACTTCTTTGGATTGTAGGCTGAGTGATGGGCTCAAGGTTGGGGTGGAGCTGGAGTTCCCACCACAACTACTTGACTCCAGAGATTCTGCTGTTTCCATTACTCCAGGGCACCTTGCTTGAATCTCATGGTCCTTCTCTTTCTTGTGGTGATTATCACGGGATTGCATTTGGTGAAACGATGGACAAAATAATCTCAAAGAAGCTTTTTTTAAAAAAAATCTATAAGCTTAGAAGTTTTAAGGGGGAGCATTCATAAGGTCTCTTTGAGATCAATCTTACTGTATTCCTTTCTACAAAGTTGAGCTTTCTTGTGCCTGGTTCTGGATTCACAGAGCAAAGAGAGTCAAGGCAATCAGTTTTATTTAATCTATCTAGTTTTTATGAGCTCAGGATTGAAATACCTAATTTTGTTTAAAAATCATGAAATAAATGGTTAATTGAAGCTTTAATTTTGGTTTTGGGACCACCTCATGAGTCTTGGCCAAGAATTGCCACATGAAGAATTAACTTTTCTGTTGTTGCCTTTCAATGTAGAAAAGCAAAAGCAAATACCTCACTAAGTTGTTTTCTTTTATTCATTATTCCCTTGCCATCTTCTTAACCAAGGCAGTGGTGGGCTGAGGGTAGGGACCTAGGGTGGAGAGATTAGTGTGGTTAAGGAGCTCTTTCAACACATTTGCAACCACCATATACTCAATTCCATGATACACTGTGTCCTGGGCAGGGAAGGAATTCCCAGCATTTGCTCATTACCTGACATTCATGATCCCCTTACCCTGCTATATTTTTCTTTATTCAGAGCTAAAATGATTTACTTTTGTATGATGCTTATTGTACCTTGTTTAGTCTCCCATCTAGAATGTAAGCCCCGTGAGGGCAGGGTCTCTGTGCATGTGTATGTATGAGTTTTGTTTTTTCCCTAATACATCCTAAGTTCATAGGATTAAGTCTATCAAAATATACAGACTTCAACATTTGTGGAATGAATGAAAGAAAACGGTGGTGGGGAATCAGTGTTTAAAAAAAAATCCTGTAAAGTAAATGTTTATATATTTTTTTCAGGATCTTATTAATTTTCCCAAAATATCAATTGTAATTTATTTTACATCTTTAATGAACTCAGATATCATCCCCCTTATTTTAATAAATGGCATTAATAACCAGCTTACCCAAAGTCACAGATAAGCCCACATAGGACCCCAAGGCTCCTAAGTGCAGTCCTAATGTTCTTCAACTACAAATATTACAAAACGAGGCAGCTACAAAATGTTTAAGGTGCTTCTCTCTCTCTCTCTCTCTCTCTCTGTCTCTATTTTTCTTTTTTAGAAAACACTTTGGCACTTTATAGCATGATAGAGTGACCAAAGCCATGCCCTAATCTCAGGTAACTGTAGACAGGATTTTATACTATAGAGTTGTGTGGTTTGGGGAGATAAAATCTGACCTAGATATCTGCACTCAAATATGTGTAATCTGAATCATGTTACAGTTATTTCTATTGTTTTTGAAATGTAGTGTATAATTTTAAACAAGCAATAGTGGAGATGTGTAATAGGGTCAGAAAAGGGTGGCCTATAAGTGGGTGAAATGGGTTGGCCAAGATAGGACTCATTGACAACATAATATCTGAGTCAGGACTTAAGAAAGTAAGGGACTAAGCAAATGGATATCTGGGGGAAGAGCTTTTGAGGCAGAGGGAAGATCTAGTGTGAAGTCTCTAAGTTAGGAGTGTGTCTAGCTTATTTAAGACAAAACAAACAGGTCAGTATGCTTGAAGCATGAGTGACTGGGTAATGAGGGGGAAAATAGGAGACAAGTTGGAGGGCAGAAGTACACAGATCAAGGAGGGCCTCATGGGCCATTTTGAAATTTACTCTGATTTAAATGGAGAACCACTGGAGGGTTTTGAGCAGAGGAATGCCGTGATGTGACTGAGCTTTAAGAGAATTGCTCTGACAGCTGAACTGAGAATAAACTTGGGGGAATGGGGAGGTGTTGACGCTAGAGAGCAGTTAGGTTGGGAGACCCTTGCAGTAACCCAGGTGAGAGGTTGTGGTGGTTCAGACCAGGTGATTGCACTGGAGGGGTAGAGAAGTGAACGGATTCTGAATGTGGAGTGTAAGAAAGAAGAGTCAAGGATAACTTTGAGGTTTCTGGCCTGAGTAACTAGAAGGAAGGAACTTGCCATCTCCTGAAATGGAGATTTCATTAACTGTGATTGGAGCACATTGGAAAGGGAGAACAAGAGTTCATGCAGATTTCGACACTTGGCTTTGAGACTGTCTAGTAGCCATCTGTCTTAGTTTGCCAGGCTGCTGCAACAAATACCATACAACAGGTTGGCTTAACAACAGGAATTTATTGGCTCACAGCCTGGAAGGTTAGAAGTCCAAAATCTTGAAGGGAAGGCCATGTCTGTGGCTGTCTGGTGATGGCTTGCCACAATTCTTGGGATTCCTTGGTTTGCATCTCAGCCACCCATCACATGGCGATCTCTCTGTCCTTGTGTCTGCTCTTCAGGCTTCCGCTTCCTTCTGTGACCTTCTCTGACTGTGTTTGAAATTCTTCTGCTAATAAAGGTCTCCAATAATATGGATTAAGATCCACCCTGATTCAGCTGGCCAAACCTAACTAATAACATCATCTTCAAAAGGTCCTATTGACAAATAAATTCTCACCTCCAGGAACATGAATTAAGATTAAGAACCTATCTTTCATTGGGGAACATAATTCAACCAACCATAACATCCAAGTGGAGATGTCCACTTGGCAGTCTGGAGCTCTGTAGAGTGATCTGGGCTTACTGTAAAATCTGGGAGCTAAATATTTTCATTCAGTATGATTAAATATTTATTGGGCACCTTACTATTTTCTGGGCACTAGCCTAGAAACCTCAGGTACAAACATTAAGAATATTTAGTTCCTCCCTCAGGGATCTCATAATCAGTGTGGGAAGCAGACATATAAACAAAAATGGCAATATTTAATAAAAGTTGATATAAAGGCCTTTGAGGACACTGATGCAGGGACAATTCATTAATTAATCCCACCTTTAGGAAGAGTCAGGAAAAGATTTAGATAGAAAGTAAACAATTGAACTGTACCTTGAAGGTTAAGTAGGATTTCCCTAAGTGGAAAAAAGTAGGAAATCCCAGGCAGAGGGGAAGGTATGAGTAATGGAAATTACACTTTTCATAAGGTAAAAGTGCTCTGGCATACTCAACACCTGGTACATTTTCTTCCATAATTTAGAAAATATAAATAAACCCAGAGTACTCTCGACGTATACGTGGACATATAGGAGATCAAGGAAGCTTTGTTCATGGGACTTAAATATAAAGGCACCCTTCATGTAAAGTGCTTTAACCATGGGTACAAACTGATATCTGGTTCCACAACATTTTCTATAAAGCAGTGTTTTTCTTCCAATACTTCCTGTGCATGAAGACCTTTTCTACCAAACATGGAGCAGCAGCCCTAATAGCTTACTTTCATGCCTCATAGAATAGAGGCTGCAGCTCACCCTAGAGAAAAAAAAGTCAATTCTTGTTTTTAAAGTGTGGCCCTGCAATCATCTCAGGGCAGAAACAATAGAACTGAGGAAATATTTTATGAGTCCCTCAGGCACCTCCTAGATTAAGATTCTCTGGGCTAAAGGAGAAGGCAGAGTTGTAAAGGAAGAGAAGGCACAGAAGGGTTATAGAGGGAGGTTAGTGGTGCCAGAGTCTGAGGGGCCAGCTTGGAAGGTCACCTTAGACCTGAATGGAGTCAACATTTGAGGACTGCCTGTCCTCCATCCCTGCCAGGACTGCCCTGTCAGCCAGCTTGGCATGTATCGACCACCAGCAGGAGTTTTGCCTGCGCCCCTAATCTTTCACTTTCCCAAGTTTGCCTCTGGGGGCAACTCCCCCCTTTAAAAGCCCTAGACACTGGTAAACACCCTTAACTGCTCCAGTAAAGCATGGATCCCCAGAAATCAGGGGGAACAGGGGAGGATCTTATGGGAAAAAGGGTCTCATTATAGATAGAACATACCCAGTTACAGATCAATATCCACCCTGCTTCCTCCTCCAGGGTGGCACGGTGGTGAAACACAACCCCTTCCAGAATCTTTCCTCCTCCTTTCATTGGGTTGTTGAGCCACAGCTGAGTCTCTAAAGGACTGCAAGGAACAGTTTTTCCATTTATTTGATTCCTCTGAAAACAGGGGTGTCTTATGTGACATCTGCAGTCTCATAGTTCTTGGCCCCAATGTCCAGTACTCTCTGTGTCCTGCGGATGTTTTATTCTAGTGCTAAGAAGCTTGGATTCTTTAAGTTTTTAAACATTTATCTCTAGCTTTGTGTCTGGGAGCTCTGTAAAAAAAATGGCATTTGGTAAGCCAGACAGAGGTAAATGAAGTTACAACTGGGAGTCCATAAAAAAAGTAAATAGTAAAACGATAGCATGACTGGCTGTTCTTTCAGATCTCAGACAATCTGAAGCTGGACTTTTGTACTCTCAGCTTAGATCAGCAGGTAGTGACTAGGGGTTTGATGCTTTACAAAAATGACATACTGGAGCACCACGCTATTCACTTTGCTAAACACTTTGGCCGTTTCTTGTTTCACTTTATTTTCCCATCAGCACAACAAAGGCAGGCCCCCTGAATGAGATGAACTAAGCCCAGGGCAGGGCAGTTAAGTTTTCCTTAGGTACCCAGCTGGGGCCTATGTCTGGGCTCCCTACAGCCCTGTGCTCTGGCTTTTGGACGTACCCCTCTGCTAACATGCCGTGTGCACTTAGTAAATCACCTAATCTTTCTGTGTCCGTTTCCTAATCTCTAAAATAAGGTCCTTCCTAGTTTTAACTATCTTTTCACTGTGCCCCACTGACAAGGAGTTTGGGGATTGTTTGTAGGAGGAGAGAAACGATGTTTGCTTGCGCTTTCCAAGCAATCTTTCTGTATTTTCTGCCCATTCCCGCAATAGCTAACTTTTCTGTAAGCGTTCCTTAGAGTCTGTTGAGGGCACTTAAGCTCTTCCAGGGTCCTATCTTCTTTTTGGGAATAGGGGTGGGCGGAGAGGAAGGAAGGGCCCCGCAACTACCAATATTTTCCTCTAGGAGGAGCCGCGCAGCCCAGATGAGAGTGACACGCACCAACTCCAACTCCGGGCCGAGGAAGGCTTCTTCCCAGCTCCTCGGAATGCGCGGCCCCGGCGCCTCCGCCGCGGCTCTAGCACCAGCCGCCCAGAACTCCCGCTCCGTCTCGGCAGCTCGGGCTCGGAGGGCGGCGGGCGCCGCCCGGCGTGACCCCTGGTGAACGGCGGCCGCCGGTTCCCACCCCTCCTCTCCCATCCTCCCTACCAGTTTCACCCCGCCTCCTCCCCCCTCCCCAAGCCTGACAGCCTGGAAGCTGCCAAGCAGGGCGCAGCCATGGGAAGAGAAGGCGGTCTAGGGAGCGGCTGCGGCTGCAGCGGCGGCGGCGGTGGCGGCGGCCGCGGCGGCTGCTGAGCCCGGGCAGCGGCGGGGACGCCGGGCTGGGGTCGTGTCGGCCAGAGCCCCTCGCGCCATCGGCCCCCGCACGGACGCGAACCCGCACTCTCTCCGGAGACGGAGCTTGGAGGTACTGGACGGGGGCGCTCTGAGATACTGGAGTGAGGCTCTGCGATTCGGACTCTTATTTTGCCCCCTGTTGTGCAGGGTGGCCAGGGGCTGGGCTCTGGGGCGCCAATTGTTTAGGAAACTGAGGATCTGTCTTATGTATTGACACAGGTTCCCCCCCTCCCTCGAGTGACTTGGGATTGCCTATGCTTCCCCTCCTTCTCGCGAAGTTGTTTTCTGCTGGTGGGATGTTTTAACCCGATCCACGCTGTGGACGTGTGTGTGTGAGCGTGCGTGCAAGAGGGGCTGGAAGTTGGTGGGGGGCTGCAAGGAGTTGGGGGCGTCAGGCGAACCGTCCTTCGCTGGCGCCTGCGCCGCGGGCGTTTGCTGTGCGTGGAGGGACTTCATCCCAACACAGTTTGTTCAAGTCGTAAAAGTTTTGCGAGTGTTATTTCTGCTTGACTTCATCAGCGGGAATGAAGCAGGATCTGCTGGGGCTGCAGCTGCAGCGCGGGGAGAGGTCCCGGGCAGGCGTGGGGGGATGGAGTAGGGAGGTCTGGCCGGGAGTGTAGACGCGGCGCGCTCCTCCCAAAGGGACTGCAGCGGCGCGTGGAGTAGAGCCACCCCCACGAGCTGCGCTGGGTGGAAATCGTGGCGAGCAGCGTGCCCCCAGTCCTGGACATGCTCGTGGTTATGAAATTCACCAAGCTGAAAGTTTTGACAGAACTACCCGAGGCATGCGGGCTGCGGGTGAGTGGGAGAGCCGCCCTCCTGGGGAGAGGGCGCCGGCAGCGGGCAGAGGGTGTGGAGACAGGGTTACCCACTTATGCGCGCGTGGAGAGGTCTATTTAGGGGAGAGTACTTAATATATAACCCCAGGGGTGAGTGGGTGGGTGGTGGGGATTCTGCTGCAGCCGGCTGCGGGAGTTGGTAACCTGGCGCGGGTTGTGTGTGAATGGGTGTGTGTGAGCGTGGTGTGTGTGAGCGTGGTGTGTGCGCTCGAGTATGCGCCTGGGAGGCGTGTCTGCGCCTGAGCCATTTAGGGTGTGCAGGGGCCAGGAGGGTGGAGGAGGCCACAGAAGTACCGCCTGCCTGTTTGTGCCCCCGGGAGACCTTGGAAGGGACAGGGAAAGGTAACCGGAGGCCAGAGAGTGGGAAGTCGCATACGCTCCTGTGTAGGATTTAGTACTGTGGACTTTAAAATATTAAACCCATTGCCCGCGAGGGCCTGAGGGCTAAAGGTGGGAGTTTCTGGAGTTCTCCGGCGAACTGCAGGGAAGGACATTTGAGGGTGCTAGGGGATGTATGACCTGGGATGCTGGGGGCAGCCAGGGCTCTATGCCCTGATCAACTGGTGTTTCCAGCTAGTTTCCACCTGGGTCACCCTAGAAATCTCTCTCTGAGGTGCTCTTTATGCCTTGGAGGTAACAGCTATTCAAACATTTACAGCAATAAAATACTGGACAGAAACGAAATAAAACCATTTAGTGGTCAGGGTTGTTGGTTCCATTTATTCTGTGATGGGTGATTCTGTTTCCTTTTGAAAAAAAACAACAACAAAGCTTAGTGCTCCCAGATTAGATTTCAAGGGATCTGCAGTTACTTATGATTTCCCTTCAGATGGACCTTTGGATGGAGCTGTAAGGATGTATTTTAGCACAGAGAAATGATGTAAAACATCATTTGTAGCTGAAAAAGCGTGTCTTATCCCCTCATCTCCTCCTTCCACCCTTTTAAACTTTTTGCTTCATACTGTTCTTAGGAAAGTTGGCAAGTACATACGCAGCTTTCTTTAGGAGTAAATACATCACAGAGAAATCACAGATTTGGTCTCCTGAATGGCATGGAAAGCCAACATATAAAGGGCAAAGGTGTGAAGTGAAAGTGTATAAACACCATGTCAAAATGACAGCACAAATGAATATTTTTTTTCAAACTGAACATAACTTTGCCTTGCAAATATTTGTTCTAGCCAGAGTTTGGGACTGTGTTTTTGATGATTAGTTTTAAAACAGGAGACTCCACATCATAAACCACTTTAAAGTGGTTCAAGTGACCATCTCTCTTGAGACCATCTCTCTACTATCTCTGGTGCCTGTGTTAACAGATGTTTATGGTGCCTGGTAACCTATGGGACTGTCATGTTGAGTATCTTGTTGGCTCAGGGCATAATGTTTATAGCATAATATAATAAATGGAGCTACAGTTGCAGCCTGCTTCTGCCAAGTGTATGAAGCACCCTGGCATGGAAACAAATCTTGAAGTTGGTCCAACTTGGCAAGCCTTTTTGGCTATGTGCTGGTAAGCATTGTTAATGTAAAGATAAATCTGAGTGATACAGTGAGAATGTGGAGCAGCAAATTGTTTAGTTTAGAAAAAAGGCTAACTTGGAGATTAAACTTCCCTGGTCATTACATTGGTAATTGCACAACTGCATTTTATGGAGAATTGGTTTGCTTTTAAAGAACATTGAAAACATTTAAAAAAATATTAGTAATGAAAGGCTTTCTATTTCTTAGTGCATCACATATATCCACACAAACCAGCACTTTTTCTACTTAAAAAAGCCTATAATCTTTATGCATTTAAATAATGCATATTATTTAAATCATTACCATATCAATTCAAGATCCAGATCACCTTCTGAATCTTGAATTGATAAGAATTGAAATTTAATAAGACTGGGATCATCCCTCAGCAAATTGTATAAAGAAGGCTGGACAGGATGTCTTTTTGGCAAGTGATTTTTTTCCCAACCTGACACAGATATAATGTAAATAATGTGCCTAATAGAATGATTGCTTAGGATGATAAATGTAGAAGTAGCTGTCTGGTGCATGGGCCTCCACTTCAGTATCCCTGTAAATGGGCTAGTAGCCTCTTTTTGGAAATAATCAGATGTGAATCTTATTTTCTTACTCATCAGTCCATTTTAGGAGGCTTTCATTTTTACAGAGTTCTGCCTTGTACTGAATCATTGTTTCTGTTACCCATGGCCTAGCCTTCATTCTCTGGAGCTATATACAGTGAATCTAATCGCTTCCCTTTAAGTGCTGTGTTTGAAGCTCCTTCTTTCTGAATTCTTTTTGCCTATTCTTGCAGTTTTTCCTCACCCATTGTGGGGTCCCACCCTTCTCTACCCTGACCTTCATGCCCAGGGTTCCATGTTCTTGACATTGCTCCTAATGTGTGTTGTCTAAAACAGATTTGGAATACTTAGTTCTGGACTTTTTATATCTGTTAAAGCAGTTTAATATTCACGTGCTTTTTTAGCCATTTCATTACATGTTGACTAATTTCAAACCTATAAACAAGGCACCTTGTTCTTTTCAGATTTTTAATCACCCATAGTCAAAACAATATGACATCATCAAAACATTTTTTTCATTCCTGAACTTTCTATAAACCTATGGAAAGTGTAATACTGTGAAGGTAAATAGCATTCTACATGCAATACAGAGAGCTCCCTAATTTCTATCAAGAAATACCTACCAAAAATAAATATACCAGATGTAGAATGTTCTGAAGACCAGCAAATTAAAGCTGCATATTATAGACAGGTAGGAACTATGAGGTATTCTCTTCATAGACCTCACTGTATCTACTTCCATGAGTACGAGTCAGTATTAGCCGTCAACAGATCTTTATTGAAAGCTTGTTCTGTCCAGCACCGTGAGGGTACATCATCTGGCCCTAAATGTGATGACAGTTCTTCAGACAGTAACGCTTCTTCGGGCAACTGGGATTTGAGATGTACACACAGGACATGACTAAGTTAACAGTCTATTCTTCCTTAGAAGGTAAATGGTTTGCTGATGCTGCAGGGAAGTCTAAAGGGCTCATGCCTGAAAAACAGGTATATCTTGACTTCCATATGAACTGAGACCCCCATTTCCTGTTGTGTGTCCAGATCCCAGTCAGATAACAGATGTGTTACTCCTCACTTATCAAGTCCCAGCCTTCTTGGACTAAGGACGCAAAGCTGACTTATACCTGGGAGGAGGTACGGTTCAAAGGCATGTGCTTTGGGGCCCATGGGACCTCAGTTTGAATTCTAGCTTTACTTCCTACATACAGATTAACTCTGCTAAGACTCATTTTTCTCCCCTGTGAAAATGGCAATGCCTACATCCCAGGGCTGGAGTATTGTCACACAGTGTTTTAGCATTTATGACCAGTACAGCTCATTGGATACCTATCTAGTACAATTGTGTTCTCTTTTATGTATCCTGCTGGGGCTTCCCAATTAAATTTTATGTTTCCCCTGCCCCCAGCTGAGAATCTGCCAAGCAGTGTCTTTCTGCAAGAAATGTTTATGCTTGATGATGATAACAATGCTGTTTTTCCAGCAAGTCTGGATGTGAAAGGAATCTCCATTTCTCTTAGCTTAGAGAGAGGGGGGACAGAAACTAAACTGTCCTCGGGGCCTCTCAGAAGCCCCTACTTTTTGGACAGACCTTGTCGAGACAAGGGACCAGTGACAGCCTTGTGTCCTTAGATGAAATTGCCCCTCACTCTTGGGTGTATGTGTGTGTACAGTAAGACTCCCCTTGCATTTTGATCTCCATTTATATTACATTTGTTTCTTTGCTTTATTCTGTTTTCATAATAAGGGAGAAAGTAAAAAAAAAAAAAATTACAGCAGATCTGTTGGCAAGTACTTGGACATTGAATTTCCAAGCTAAAGTTCTATTTTGATGTAAGAACCCCTTGGGTTAGGATGGCATAGTATGAAATCATAGTAGATTCGGTGCCAGGAAACTTGGGTCCCAAATTGTGAATTTGTCTAAAGATAAACCAATCTGTCTCTAGCAGGCTGGGCTTCTAAGTAAAAAGCAGGAAAGTAAAAAGTAAATTAATTAAATAAGTAAAAAATAGGGAAGCAGCTCACCCAGTACAAGTGGTGAGGAATATCCTGATAAAGCCCTCATTCCACCAAACTATTTTGCAAATTGAAAAAGTGCTTTTATGTGTTTCACTATGATGGACAGCCTACCATGTTAGACATTTGCTATTTAGTAACTGTGATGGAAATAGGTTTTGTAAACTTTCACAAACTAACCTTTCTGGGCTTCATTTTTCTAATATTGAAAAACGAAACCAACAAAACCAACCAAATAAAAAACTCAGGGCTAAACAAGATGATTTCATATACGTCTTTTCTGGGCTATGATTTGTGTCTATTTAGTGATTGAATTTCTCTCTTCACTTGGTTCCTTTGGCAGGTCACTTGAACTTCTCTGAGAACACCGATTTCATTCATTTATAGTTTTATGGTTGCTTTCTATGTATCTGTCTTCTTTGCTATGCTGTCGGTTCCTCAAGAACAGGAAGTTAATTTTATTCGTTTTTATAATTGTCCACTCTCTTGAATTCTGTAAACGTAGCAGGTGTAGGAGGAATGTTAGTTGGTTTAATGTGGAAAGCTTTGGACAGTTGAGCTATAACTTATATCACTTATTTAACAGTATACAAAAATTTTTATATAAGCTTCAAGAAATAGTGTTTGCCTGTTTTATTCTCTCACCATTAAGTTTTTATCAATGAAATAAAACTGATAGACAAGAATTATAACCACAGTGCTTCCATTCTAAAACAATACAACTCATCACAATCTGATGCAGAAAGTCTTTCTGAAGCAGCTTTTTAAATTTGAGTTAAAGAAAATTCCATGTTAAGTACCAGACTCTTAAAAGAATGGCAGAGAGGGTCATTGCTGTTAATCTCAACTTCTTTCTTAGTGCTTCTTACTACCTATTAGTATAGGCAAATGAATCCTTAGGTCAGTCAACAATTTTATATAATAATGATTCATAAGAAAGCAATGATTTTTGTCAGAAATTGCTGGCTGTATGTACTTTTACTAATTATTAGTATTTATTATTGATTTTACTAATCAGGTACTCCTTGGTTGATTCCTCAGTAGACTATAAAATGAAACATTTAAAGTAGCCTACAATTTAAAATTCCTCTGTTACTTTAGTATATACAGGACAGATAAAGTCATGGGTCAAAAGAAGAACTTTTGTTTTCTTGCTTAAAAATGTAATTTATAAGAAAGTATTACATACACCTTTTTACCTCTGAGTTGCCATATCAAAAAGAAGTCCAGTGTTAACCATCACAAAGCAAGAGTCATAGATAGTTCTCTCCCCATGCTTATTTGATATAAGAGGTGCTTAACTGATGCAATAAATAGCTCATCTGAGTTTGATGATGACTAATGTAAAACCTCAGCCAGACTTCCAATTTTGATTACCATTGGTCACTGATGAAACAGACTTTGCCTCTGGTCACCGTGAGTGGTGTATGATCCTAATTCATCCACCCCGTGCTTCACTGGGTACTTTCAAGCTATGTGATTGTTATACCAGAAAACCTCAATTTGGCAGAGCAAAGTGAAGAATAGGTTGGCAAAACATATGCGGAAGATAAATTGTGAAAATCCAACGCTGAACACAGAGCTTCTACACTGGCTTTTTTCCCTAGGGGCAGAGGAAGATGCCAGAATCCCTGGGCAAGATGAAGATGGAGGAAGAAAAGGCACTATTTTCATACCTAGCAAATTTGAAAGATAAAAGAAAGAGGAGCAAGAATGAAGAAGAATCGCTTCTTTCCTATTAGCAGCCACTGCAGCATCTTTTCTTTAGAGACATCAGCAAAACAATGCTTTACTTCTTATAGAATAAGTGTTCAATAAATGTTTTATGGATGGTTTTACTATGTAGTAAAACAGAAAATTAAAGTGTTAGCAAGAAGGAGGTATGGAATTGGGGGCAAATGGATGTGGCTAGGATCAGGTGGTAACTAGGCTCTAAGTTTATAATGCAAATTGGATCATATTCTCCTGAGGTTCATGATAGCACCCTAACTGAATAACCCAATTTCCTCTTCACATACTTGGAAATGTCTAGAAGTTTTTAATATTTGAGGCAAGATGGAGGCATGTTCGAATTTTTATCTAGTACTCTGTAGAACTTGGGGACTATCTGGTTTGTCAGCTCTTGGTATTCCCTTCATCATGGAACAAGACATCTTAATTCTTTCTGGTTTTGTCCTATCAAATTTAATATTTTTATTTATTCCTTACATTACACGTAGGGTGTGTGAGGATTCATTATGTCATATGAAGAGTGCTTTGAAGAGTACTTGGGAAAAGATGCTGAACAAACATTTTTATTAGACTATAGGATGTCAGTTTGGCCAAGCTAGTGGTATTTTTGGTATCAGCATAAAAAATCAAAGGCATCACATGTATTTACCGAGCCATTACTTTGTTACCAGGAATGTGCTAGGTACTCTGGGGAATATAAAAGTGGCCTAAGACATGACCTTTGGCTTTGGTACCTAGCGTTAAATCTCGGAATGCAAGATTAATAATGTATTTAATAATGTTGCAATTAGGGAACAGTTCAACACTATACAATTTAATGAAACATGCTATTATAGACTATATAGTCTACATTTATTTAGAGAGAAGGGAGATTGGTTTGGGCTGAAATATTTGGGGGGGAGTCTTATGGGCAAACTGGCTCCTGAGACAGGCCTGAAAATATGGTAAATTTTTTTGAAAGGCAGAAAGAGTTGGAAATGTTTCATATAAGAAGGTTGGGAAACAAGGATCAAGAGATATATCTGGAGCTCACTGGGGTTATTAGTAGCAGGGGAGCAGTCAGGGTATACCAGGCTTTGGGTTTGTTACACCTTGGTCACTGTGGATGCTGCATATAGGCCTGTCCCTTGTGTAGAGAACTGGGATGACCACCATGAGCCTAGTGCATGCTGGCAGGTGGCACCTGCTGCAGGGTGCTGCAGCTTACTTCTCTTTTCTGGACATTATATAAATTCAATTTTAAAATTCTTTCTTTCACAGTATTCCAAGAGGCCTATTAAAGATGCTGAAAGTATGACTTCCTTTCAAGAATATGACCTTGAATAGACCCTACAAAAATTTGACCTGGGATTCCCCACTCCACTCCTGCTTCCCTATCACATGCTTATACTGATAGTCCTTACCTCTATATGTTGTTTTTCTGTAGTTCTAGAAATAAGCTCATAGGGCCTCAGAGACCTTGTGATCATCCTCCAGTGATTCTAAATCAAGGCACTGCCTTCCTGCTAGGTGGTGCCTAGGGCTATTTGGAAATACAGTTGTCACAATGACTGGAAAGTTATAGGCTTTTAGAACCCAGGGTCAGGGATGCTAAATATCTGTAATACCAGGGGCAACCCTATGCAAGGAAGAATTATACCACCCCAGATGCTAGTAAATTCTTATTGAAAAATTTTGAGTCTAACATCCTCACTTTATTTATGGATGAGGACATGGGAGTCCCTGAGAAGTGACAAAACTCTTCTAGGATTAAACTTCTCAGTAGCAGTGACAGATTTATAACCCAGTTCTTCCAGGTTCCTTTCAAGGACTCTTTCAGTTATACGATATTCCCTCCATAAACATGGGTTATTATAACAATAAAATAGCATATTGTTTCTCTGCCATTCATATGTGAGGGTGACAGTTAACTGTGTTAACTATTTGAATAGGTAGATTTTGAACTGAGACAAATGACACTTGACCAGCAGTTCTTCCCCTTGGGAACACACACAGATTTGCCCGTGAATTAGTGTTGGCAGATGCTCTTTGAGGTGCCAACTACTGTGAAAGTCTACAGGTATCTTGGATCATGGAACGGGCATGGGACAGACTTTGGAGTCAGATCTGGCTTGTCTGACTGGGTTTGACTTCAGCCCTACCATTGTGTGACCTTTGTGACTCTCAGCAAGTTAAATAAACTCTGAGTTTTATCTGCAAAGTGGAGGTGGTGATAGTTACTTCACAAGGCTTTTGTAGTTTAAATGAGTCACAACCTTGCCTGGAACATACTTGATACTCCAGAAAGAGGTAATTCCTCCCAGTACCCTTTTTGGAGGCTTCGAGTGAAAAGACTTAAAAAACCCTTACTCATAAAAAAACCTACTAGATAGAAATTGCTGTATTTTTTTTCTTAGTCTTTCCCCAATCAACCAACGTTAGGGCTTCAGTGAGTCCCTGAAGTGTTTGTTGGTTTGAACTATTGAAATTTCCCTCCTTCAGAACAGTTCTGCTTGCTGGAGATTAGTTTTCTGTGACCTGTCAATATGCCTAGACTGTTGCTGAGCTTGGGGATTGATACAGCGGAAATGAAAGATCTATCCAGATGAATATTGGTGGCTTATGATATTTGGATTTTAAAGTCAATACTAAGAGCCATTTCTGGATATAGATGTTTCTCAGAGAAGTTTCTGTCTGCCAGTGGTAGGAGATCGTCCTTAGACAAGGTGATATTTTTGGCAAGTTAAGGGACAACCAAATGTTGGTCATTTGGGGTGGTGGGGCTTATGGTGAAAGACCTTTATGCGTAAAAAACCAGCCTATAATGGTCTGCTGGAAGATATGAGAACCAAAAACCTAGGAGTATTTTAGCTTTTGACTTTGAAGAAATATGCAGACTGACACATAGGTGCATATTTTCCCATTATTGGAACATTTAAAAATTGCTTGTCTTTGTTAGAGGATAATTGCTTCCAAAGGTAAAATTATGACTCTCACGAAGATATAAAATGAACAGCTGTAAAATAATACAGGTTTTAACTAGTGAGAGAACCTGAAAAGATGTTTCACCTGTTCAAAGGAGAAGCCAAGAACCATAAATGTACATGCAATGAAGGAATGTTGAATCAAATTTGCAAAAACTGGCCTTTCCATAGGGCAATAATCCATTGCATTTTCCTGGTCACCACTGATTTGCATTTGTACAGACAAGAATTATTTTCAGGGCTCATTTGTACAAGTGAACTTCTAACACTACAGAGATTAAAATAGCCTAGTCAAGGACAAAGGCTCAAACAATTATTCAGTAATCACTTTTGCTCACTTCAAAGTCTTAACCTTTCCTTGCATCTTCATGATTCCACAGGCCACCATTCCTGTTTGAACTCCTAATTTTCCAATGAAAAATTGGTGAGGTGTGATTCCTAGAAACTTGGGACTTCTCTTTCGTATATATATATATAAAATATCAAAACTTTTCATTTTGGAAAAATTTCATGCATACACAGAGAGGTACTATTTTGAGCTCTCAGGTACCCATTACTCAGTTTAAACAGTCATCAATATTTTGCTAATCTAGTTTCATTTTTCCTTCCTGACCTTAAATATTTAAAGCAAATTCCTCAACATCCTGTCATTTCATTTGTAAATGTAAGTACTTTGGAATGCATATCTAACTACTAAGTATCCTGTTTTTAATAACTACCTGGTCTCTACTTTATGGGAATAGAAATAACACTTTGTGAGAAGACATTATTCTCTGCAGTCCTGACTTTGTATTTGTTTACAAAAGGTATCCATGTGATATGGCGGGGGAGGAATATTTCAACAAAGTAAGCTCAGTTTATGTATATCTGTGCAAGACTGGCTCTCTCTCTTGTCACTGAGGCCTCAGTTCAAATATCACATTCTCAGAAAGGACTTCTCTGACCCCTGTCTAGAGTAACCTTCACACAACCAGGTCAGGCATGCTATCATATGACCCTGCTTTGTTTGCTTCACAGCACTTATCATGATCTAATGTTATCTTGTTTATTAATTTGTTTTCTCATTTTCTGCCCATCTCCACCCACAAAAATGTAAGCTTCATGATAGTAGGACCCTTTTTTGTCTGGTTCACTCTATATCATGGAAAATGCTCAATAGGTTTTGGCTGAATGAATTAATCAATGCATTTTAGTAGATATTGGGGTTTTTGTTAGCATTCTTCCAACCATTTATATCCCTTCCACATGCTTGAAAATGTGTGGCTTTCATGGGTCAGTTCCTAGTGTGTTTAGGCTCAATTTAGTGAGATTTAGCCATGGTATGGAATGGTAAAAAGCACTTTCCAGGGACCAAAGATAACCCAGGACAGTTATAATATCTCCCTGAAAAGTGCATTAAACAGGTTTATTCAGCAGCCACTTCCTACCACCAGCAAATACACTGATAGCAGCAATGCCTTGGTTTAGGTTCCCCCAGAGCAGACCCTGAGACAAGGATTCAGGTAAAAGGAGTTTTTATTGGGAAGTGACGGGAACACCCTTAGGAGAGTGGGGTGTGAAATAAGGAAGAGAAAAGAGACAATAAAGAATTCTTCTGGAGAGACTGGGAGCTGGTGTAAAACACACATCTAAGAGTTCTCTCACCCAGGACTGAAAGAGCTTGAATATTTACCTGCCAGCTTCCATCAGTCGTTAATTTGCTGGCATTAACTTGGGCAGGGCAAAGTAACCTCCAGATGCTAGAAAACCTTCAAGCAAAGAAATGCAGGTACTGGAAGTTAGAAATTAGACAGTATGAAGTGGTAGGGCTGAGGTGATATGGGAAGGCAAGGGGTAGGCAACTTGAATTGGATAATACATTATGATTTTTTAAAATAAATGTTTTATTTTGGAATTATTTCAGATTTATAGAAAAGTTGCAAAGATAGTACAGAGAGTTCCTGTATATCCTTCACCCAGTTCTAATGTTAACAATCTTCTATAACCATGGTATATTTGTCAAAACTAAGAAACCAGCATTAGTACATGACTATTAACTAAACTACAGGCTGTATTCAGATTTCACCAATTTTCCCATTAATGTCCTTTTCCTGTTCCCAGATACAATTCAGAATATCCACATTGCATTGAATGTTATGCTTATTAAATGCTGTGCATATATTTTGGGTCCTCTCATATGTTCAACTGGTCTTTGCAAGTGGAGAGTAAGTTATTTCAGAGAAACTGCTGTATGTTTGAAGTACAACATCATGTTGGGTACAGGGGCATGCTTTCAAAACACATATATCAAAACATAATAAGAACAAAACCTTAATCATTAGGCACATGTGTAGCTGAGCCTCTCTAGGTAAGCTAAGAAGTATTCATAATGGTGTGATGACTTGAAAGATATTTGATTTTGAGCATGTGTTTTAAACATTAGATGGGAAACAGGACACCCTAAATCATACATGAATTAAATCACTTACACTGTGCCTGTGTGTCTAGCATTGTATTTGCACATTGCTCTTAATCTTTCTAATTCTGCAAGGTACGTAGCCTTTAGTACCTTAGACAGGTGGGGGAATGAGATTCCGGGAAGTTAAATTACTTGAACACATGTTCTTCAGCCTTCAGAGTCAACACTGTTAATACTATATTCTGTTGTCCCGCATTCTTCCCCACTTGCCCAACCCTTCCCCTTGGTGCCTTTTTGCTAGGGATGCAATCTTGGAAAATTCTGTATTATCAAACTACAAAAGACCTAGACACATGACATATTTCTTATCAAGCTGAATTGTGTCAGCATTGGTTTTGTGGGTTATTTTCAAAGCTTAACTAACATTTGTGAAACCTGTTATCTTTTCAATATGTTGATATTTGTATACATTGACCACTAAGCTCTTCAGAAAGTCATCCCACACTCCAATAAATTCAGTAATGCTAGGCATGGAAGTATGCATCTCCGAAGAGCAAGGCATAATGTTGTGTAACAATTCAAAGTATTTTGTTTTTTATAATATGTCTGAGGTTGGATAGTTGACCTCCATTTCTCAGTCTTTCCAGTTACTGTTTTTTGCAAGTGTTACATGAGGGATGTGGAATATATAATGAAATCTTTGAATAATCTCTGTATTTGCAGTGGTCCAATTGAAAATTACCTTTGGTTGCCTTGGTAGACTTGGAACTCTGGGCATGAGGTTCAGAAGGGGAAATCCATGTAAATTATTTGAGATTTGACTCTGGGAAGGTAAACATGAAAATCTAGGCTAATCAATGCTGAAATTCCTCTAACCTCTAATTCTATATTCAGAAAGGAACAGGCTTTAAGGCTTTTTATTTATTTTTGCTTTGATTACAAGTTGTTGGAAGCCTGGAGTTAGTATCTTATAACACAGTCTATGTAAAACACAGATTATTGGCTCAGAATGAGATCCAACTTCCAAGAGGCTACAAAAGGACAATCATGTAAAAATGGGCTCTCTTCTTGGAAGAAATAATCAGGGATTCACCGAAAGGTAATCCCTTTAGAGTCTAACTTTTAGAGAGCATTGCACATTTTTAAAGGAGAAAAATCATTATCTTTCAGAATGTATGTGAAACTGTTTTCTTTACTTACATTGCTATATTAAGTTGGCATGTTTTTAAAACATGGCCTTTGATCCTTGGTATATGTAATTACAGGTGCAGTCTGTTACTGCAGATTTGTAAATTGTGGTCTACTCAGCCCCTTCAGGGGCCATGGGGTACCAGAGGGGCAGTCTGGCTGTACTCCATGCCTTCACCTCTACAAAGAGCTGTGCTTTCATGTCTTTTACACACAGTGTTTCTGAGATCATTTAAATTGAAGAAACAGCTTCTCTTCTTAATAAAGCAAGCAAATGAAAATGTTTAAGACCACTATCTATATCCTTATATTGTATAGGCTGCTTTTCTGACTGGCTTTCTTTAGGAAGCCCTCTGATTTCTAGAGAAAAAAATCACATTAGCTTTCCCATGTCTAAATTTAGACTAACTTTCATGACTCTTAAATTGTGAGCTTCACCAGGGCAGTAGACTATGTATTCTCTACTTTTTAGGCAATCAGTAAATAGTTTGCTTAACCAATTACTGCTATATAGGCAATGTTAATGAAGTGTTTGCTATTTTCTGGGGCTGTACCAAGTCCTTCTTTTGTATTGTTATTTAATCCCACACAGACCCCGCCATGAGCCACCCATTTCTACATTTGCAGAAACTATGGCTTAAGGAAGCTAAGTAATTTGTGCAAGGGCCCACAGCTATTAAGGAGTACAGTTAAGATTCAGACTCAGATCTTCCTAATTCCAAATGCATCTTACTCCCATCCTTCTAACCACTGCTTATGTGTAGTTTAAAAAATATGCCCATAAATCCTTTGATAATGCGCCCTTTAAGAGGTAGAGTCTAATTTCACTCCACAAGTCAATGACTCACATCTTAAAAACAGAATAAAGGGGAAGTGAAGATATGTGATTTCAGAGTCTAGATCATAAAAAGGCACCGTGTTGGCTTCTGTCTTGGTCGCTCTATCTCATACACTCTCCTGGATCATAAGCTGTGGGAGAAAACTCACGTTTTGAGCTGCCCTATGAAGAGGCCCACATGGACAGGAACAGAAGCCATGAATCCAGGAGCCTGTGAGGCCCTGAATCCAAGAGCCTGTGTAGAAACAAGCCATGGGCTCAGAAGTGGATTTCATTTCTGAGTGGGCTCAGAAGTGGATCTTTCCGCCCTGCTGGAGCCTCAGGATGACTGCAGCGCCCCCTATCCCCAATAGCTTTACTATAACTTAATGAAAGACCCTGAGCCAGAACCACCCAGCTAAGCTGGTTCTGGACCCCTACCCCTCAGAAACTGGGAGATAATGCATGTTTGCTTTTTTAAACTACTATGTTTTGAGTTAATTTGTTATGCAGCAATAGATAATGAATACAGCCAAATATTACATTGGCCATTTAAAAATAATAAATGATCATAATTTTACTAAATCTTAAATTTTGAAAATTGATATAGTGAGGAGGAAACTTTCCAGAAAAAAAACAACACACTGCCACATTTAGTAAAATATTAATGCCCAATTAACTTGATAGTTATAATGACTTCTCTAGGTTTGAGATCTTGTCATTCAAAAGACAACTGCTTAAAAAATCCATGATTTTAAAAGGAAGGCTATTAATAATAATCACATTGCAGAAGATAGCATTTTCAACCTTTAAAAAATCCTTGTGGGAAAATTCTGGAAGTGTTCTGTTTGGTAAGTTATCAACTCATAATCTTAAACTGTCAGGAACATGCTTGCAGTTAACATGATTTAAAGAGGGATATAAAGCAAAGTTGAATTTTAACCTCTTCCCTAGTAATTTTATTCAACTTTTCAAAGGGGTCTTGAAAACTCATAGGTCAAGCCATTTCTTAGTTTGCTCTGCCTGACAAATTGCATTAACTCTACTTTATGGCCACTTGCAGTTTAATAAATGACTTGGACTTTGATTAATATCATTTGAACTTAAGCCTAAGAATTTGTATAAGACTTTGGGAAATAGTGCTGTAGACTTTATTGAAAGATGGACTCTGAAAGATGGAGGGAGATAGTTTAGTGATATTAGTATATGGATAGGTATCGAATTTGGAGCGTTTTTAAGTCCTTACGGAAGATCCTGGTTGGTTTGCCTTTTTCAAAATATGTGCAATTATTTTTCTTATGTATATACAAAGTGATTAAAATAAGTTAAGGAATTCATTCATAAAGTGGATATGGCTAGTTCTTGTTTGGTATGCAGAATGATTATAAACTAGAAATGCTGGTTTTCCTTGCCTAAGTTGGAGAAGACAGAGCAAACCCTCCTAGTCCTTCCCCTTTAGAGTTTTTTCCCCCTCCATTCAGCTTGAACCCTGAGTTCCCCAAACCACTTTTTGTTTGAACTGGACTTCACAGTATATGCTTGACCTTGATTCAAGGGTTTGTGCTCCATGAGAAGATAAACATGCATATTGATAGCTTGAGTATAAAGATCCATCATTACAATCATCATTCATTCATTAACTCACAAACTCACTTACTAATTCAACAGATATTTATTGGGCATCTACACTTTGCCCAGCAGAGTAGTGGCCTAGGTGTTGGGAATAAGCAACCAGAAATAGCCTCTCTCTTACTGGAGTAGCTGGTCTAAGATGGAGAATGACATTAACTAAATATAATTTAAACCTGCTGTAGTAATATGAAATAAAATTATATGGGGACCTGGCCCAGGCTGAGGAATGGAGGTTAGGGAATGATACCGAAAGAAGACATTTGAGTTCTAGGAAGTAGAAGTGGGAGGGAGAAGGAAGAACATTCTGGGCAGAGGAAACAGGAGCCAGGAAAACATCCAGTGCTTTTGAGAACTGAAAACAGTCAATGTGGCCAGAGTTCAGAGAGCAAGAGGTATGTAAGAAGGGGCCAGAGAAGTAAGCAGGGACTAGATCTTACGTAGCATTGCAAGCTGTGTTATAGATTTTAGTCTTTATCTATGTTAAGAGCAATAGAAACCTATTGAAGAGTTTGAAACAGGGGAGTGACATGATTAAGTTTGCATTTTAAGGATGTCACCTGGCTTTATTATGAAGAATGGCTGGAGAAAGAATGGGCAGAGGTATCCAGAGAGATGGATTATGAGTTTGTTATAAGCCAGAGATGTTGATAACTTGGACCAGGGAATGGTGGTAAAGATGGAAAGAGGTTCATAGATTTGCAAGGTATCTGTGACGCAAAGTGGACTGGACTTAGTGTTGAGTTGGGTATGACTAGTGAGGGATATCATGAATAATTTCCAGATTAGGTTTGTTCAACTGTATGAGGAAAACTGGAGGGAGACAAGGTAGAGATTGGGAAAGATGGGAAATGGAGTTTAGGACATTTTAAATTTAAGATCTTTTAAGACATCCACAAGGAGACAAAGTTGGTAAATAAGAGTGAGAAATGTGATTGGGAATAGATGTCAGAGTGGCATCTTGGAGGCCAAGGGAAAAGAATATTTTAAAATGGAGAGAGTGGTTAGCATCATTGGCTGCTGATGAGGGGTAAAGTAAGTAGGTCCTGAAAAGGCTCCTTTAGATTTGTAAAATGAATGTCTTGAAGGACTTTAATAAGAGCCATTTTGGTGGCGTGATGGAGGCAGTGGCCAGAATGAAGTGTCTTGGGAAGTGAGTGAGAAGTGAGAAAAGGGACAATGGGTATAGATAACTCAAAACATTTGATCTTCAAGAGGAACAAAAGGATATAGCATGAACTAGAGGGGAAATAGAGTTTAGGGAGGTTTTTAAAGATAGGAGACTTGATCATATCTAAAGATTGATGAGAAAGACCAATGGCAGGGGCTGGAGGATTGATGATGGATAATTAATCCTGTAGGATTCCTGAGAAGATAGAATTAGTTAGATCCAGAGCCCAGCTGGAGGAATTAGCCTTGGAGAGGACAGAGGATACCTACCCTTCTGTACTAGGAGGGAAGAAGGAGAGGATGTTTTCGATTTGGTAGAGGTAAGATAAAGAGGTGTGTTTGATTTGGTAGAGGTAAGTTGAAGGAATTTTTCTTTGTTGCCTTCTATTTGCTTTGGAAAGTAGTTGACTCATATACTGAGAGAGGAGAGAGAAAGGAGATAGCATATTGGGAAAGAAGTGTATTTTAGATGTTTGACAACAGAGAAAGCTTGATTATGAAAGGGAGTAAATTAGTAAAATTTAGTAGGATTGCTAGTTATTACCTGAAGGCCCAGCTGAGGTTAATGACCTTATAATAGTATCACTGTTAAAAGTGTTATTGATCCTTTCTGGAGAGGTATGCGGCCCTTCACCAGGTACAGAGAAAGTGAGATCATCTAGGCCCAAGGATTTGTCAGAGAATTATGATGGCATCAGCAAAGGAGCTATTGAAATGATAAATGAGGAATCTAAGCTGGTTATGGAGGAAGTAAAGAAAGGATAGAGAGTGAGTGGAGATGTCTTTGAAGCTTGGAGGACATTTGTAGTTGGAGTAGTTGATTAAACAAGGTGGAAGAATAGAAATCCGTGATCAGAACAGGATGCTGCACCACAGTCCAATTAAATTTGAATCTCGGAGGAGGGCCCATGCATCAGTATTATTTAAAGTTCCCCAGGTAATTCCAGCATGTTTTTAAAAGGGAATATATTGATGTAATTTTTATGAAGACCATGATGAAAACTAGCAGTGTGAAATCAAGATGAAGACACAAATAGAGAAGGCAGTCAAAGAATGCTGCCTTTAAAACAAAACAAAACCCCCAAAAAACAAAACCACACATTTCCTTTTTCACAGATCAGATCTGTGGGCCTTGCCCCCTTGCTCATTCTCCCTGATATTAGAAGTCCAAAGCAAAGAAGAAAAGACTATTATGGGGAAGACAGTAAAATTGGATGACCATTTACTTGGTAGCTGGATGCTTTAAGATTTCATTGATAAAAACAGGGATTAGAGGCATGATGAATTTGTTCACTATGGTTTCTTTGGAGAAGGTAAGCAATGGTCCAAGTTATCTTGGTTCTGTTGGCATGGGGAGGTATCATTCTGGCTACAGAGGTCTGCATGTGAGGCCTGGAACCCTATAAGGGGCCTGGTTGGGCCTCACCTAGCTTGGATTCCTGAACTTGGTAGCTATATCATAGCTCATTCATCTTGGAATAGTGTTGGGCCCAGTGGAAATTTTACTCAGTGAAATCTTATAGGAAGTGTTTTTATATTAGTATTTTATATTGTAAATTTATTTATACCATACTGTATTAGTCAGGGTTCTCTAGTGAAACAGAACTGACAGAAGATATCCGTAAATAGTATGAGATTTTGTAAAATTGTCTCATGCGACTATGGGGATGCACAAGTCCAAATTATGTAGGTCAGGTTGCAAACCAGGGCCTCCAATGAAGGTCCTTGATGAGCTCCCCAGGAGATGTTGGCTGTGAAGTAGAGATGGGAATTCTCTCTCTGAGTGCTGAAATCACTTCCCCTTTTAAGGCCTTCAACTGATTGGATGAGACGCCACTCATTGCTGATAGCAGTCTCCTCAATTGATTGTAGTTATAACCAGTCATCTATGCAGTCAACTCACTGATAATTCAAGTCCATGAAATGCCCTTGTATTACAGTTAGCCCAGTGCTTGCTTGACCAAACAACTGGGCACCATTATCTGGCCGAGTTGACACATTACCCTAACCATCATACATATTATATTAGTGTTTCTCCTGGAATTCTGTGCCAAGGCTATTCACTTGCAGGTTTTCCAGTTAAGAAAACTTACCTCCATTCATTCCATGTAGGTTGGTACAAAAGTAATTGTGGTTTTGCATTGTTGAAATTTTTGCCGTTTGATATTGGAATACATTCTTAAATAAATATGGTTATGTTATACATCATTTTAATGTGCATTTCTCACTTTATATTTTGTTGCTAATGACTTATTATTTGCTATTTATTTTATGTTTATTTTGGACTATGGAAATGATGTTAGACAAAAAGCAAATTCGAGCAATTTTCTTATTTGAGTTCAAAATGGGTCGTAAAGCAGTGGAGACAACTGCAACATCAACAACGCATTTGGCCAGGAACTGCTGATGAACGTCCAGTCCAGTGGTGGTTCAAGGAGTTTTGCAAAGGAGACGAGAGTCTTGAAGGTGAGGAGCAGAGTGGCCAGCCATTGGAAGTTGACAACGACCAATTGACAGCAATCATCGAAGCTGATCCTCTTACAACTACACGAGAAGTTGCCGAAGACCTCAACGTCGACCATTTTACGGTCGTTCAGCATTTGAAGCAAATTGGAAAGGTGGAAAAGCTTGATAAGTGGGTGCCTCACGAGCTGACCAAAAATAAAAAAAATTGTCATTTTGAAATAATGTTGTCTTCTCTTATTTTGTGCAACAGCAAAAAAACATTTCTCTATTGGGTTGTGACGTGCAATGAAAAGTGGATTTTATACGACAACCGGCAATGACCAGCTCAGTGGTTGGACCGAGATGAAACTCCAAAGCACTTCCCAAAGCCAAACTTGTACCAAAAAAAGGTCATGGTCACTGTTTGGTGGTCTGCTGCCGGTCTGATCCACTACAGCTTTCTGAATCCCAGCAAAACCATTACATCTGAGAAGTATGCTCAGCAAATTGATGAGATGCACCGAAAATTGCAACGCTTGCAGCCAGCATTGGTCAACAGAAAGGGCCCAATTCTTCTCCATGACAACGCCCAATTGCACGTCACACAACCAACGCTTCAAAAGTTGAACGAATTGGGCTGCGAAGTTTTGCCTCATCCTCCATATTCACCTGACGTCTTGCCAGCCAACTACCACTTCTTCAAGCATCTCGACAACTTTTTGCAGGGAAAATGTTGCCACAACCAGCCGGATGCAGAAAATGCTTTCCAAGAGTTCGTCAAATCCCAAAGTGTGGATTTTTACGCTACGGGAGTAAACCAACTTATTTCTCGTTGGCAAAAATGTATTGATTGTAATGGTTCCTATTTTGATTATTAAAGATGTGTTTGAGCCTAGTTATAATGATTTGAAATTCACGATCTGAAACCACAGTTCCTTTTGTACCAACCTAGTAACTAGAAGGCCCTATATAGTTAACTTCTTGCTAAGTGGAGTGTTTATGAAATGTGTAGGGCTTATTGGCACAACTGTTGCTAAAGATGTAAAGCTAGACATCCCACTACAGTCCTTGTCTCTCAACCCATCAATTCGATACCGGGGACATTTCTAGAGAAGACTCAAGTAGATGCAGAGCAGGTTGAGAAAACACTGACGAATGTTAGCAAGGAAGCTTATTGTACCATCTTCTCTGGATTAAACAAAGAAACAAAATACTCTGTCCAGTTCCTCATTTGTTCAGTGTTAATATATGTCAGGTGCTATGCAGAATATAGAAATTATAATACAAGTTTGATCTCCTTTGGCAGTGGTGAGCATTTTTCCTACCTATATTTTTGCCACTGTATTATAACACTTAGAATTGTTCTGTGCATATAGAAAGCATGCAGAATGCCCTGTGGTAGTGACAAGAAACTCAATAATGATGCATTTGAAGCCAAAATTTTGTACAGCCCAAGTAGTTAGAGATTTCCATTTGACAGCAGCTATACATACTAATCAGAGGACCCACTACTATTGTTTTCAGTTCAAGCACGTGGGTTGGAACAGAAAGGACAGTAACAGCCACACTTACTTATCCCCCTTTAATTCCATCTCCCCATTGCCAAGTGTAATGTTAAGTATTTCTTGTTCTGCTGACTCACTTTCTCAAAAATCATCTTACAGCCTATGGATTGCTTTTCAGATTCCTTAGTCTGGTGTTCGCAGCCCTCTGTGATCTTATCCCAACTTATCATATTTTCTATTGAGCTGCAAACTGAACTACTCCTTTGCCCTCAACCTATACCATTTGTTTCTGCCAAACACTTTTTTTTTCCTGTTGTTCCTTCCACAATGGACCTTTTCTCTCTTATTTTTGCATTTTATTATTCTACTTACCTATCCTTGAAGCCTGAGCTCAAACCCCACAATGTCAAGCTCCACCTGTCATCTCTAATCTTTCCCTTGCCCCTGCCCCTCTCCTGCTACAAGTTCTTTTTTCCTTTTCCATAGCACTTAATTGGCACATTTATTAGGACTCTCACACTTTTCTCCCATAAGTTTCTCATGTGCATTTTATTATCATAGATAGGCCTGAATTCAAGAGCTACATCCACAGTCTCCTTGGCAGCCTGTCTGTGGTAAGCCCTCAGTAAGTACTTGTTGAGAAAATCAAAGTAAAGGACCTGGCATGTCAAGTCTCATTTTTTATTTTAATTTCATCAAAAGAAAGAGCTATTCATCATAGTTTTTGCAAATCCTCCATAGCACTTAGCAATGTGCTAGACAGTGGACCTGTTGTGTGCATTCAGCAGTCATTGATGGATTTATTCCACATTTGATAAAATTATTAGACATTTTTGACATTAGGAAAATTGGTCTGTTCATACAAGTTTCAAAGAAAAATGCTGTTGCTAATGCACATTCTAAGGGAACTATGGCATCTTTTAAAAATACAGCAAAAAGAAAAATGAATCAATAATGAGGCAGATTCATTGATGGAACTGTGTCACCAACAAGCCCTAAAGTATTAGTAATGATGTCATTAGAAAATATCCCACACTGACACCAACCGTATATAGCTTTGTACACCAAAAGAATAGCATGGACTTATTCTTCAGGGAAGAAAAGGACTTGGTAGTACAGTGATCTTTTTTTTGTTTTATTTTATAATTTATAAACTTGGCATGACTATGCTTTTCTGTTGCCTCTGATCTCTGGTGGTAAGGTTCCTGAAAATATTCTTGATTTCTCCTGATTTAAATCAGAGCAAGAGAGATTTATGTAAATATCAAGGAGACTGCCTATGGTATGATCATCTGAAATAGAGAAATGTACTTCTATTCAATAAACATTTATATGTCATACACTATGCTGAATAAGAAAGGTCTTACTTAAGCTCAGTGTGCTTTGGAATAGGGAACAAATTTTTGTTTATTTGTTTTCATTTATATTAAGGTCATTACCTCTTGTTGATTGTGTTAGTCAGGATCCTACAGGAAAACAGAACTTACAGGATATATACATTTGTAAATATTATGAGCTTTATTATAGGAATTGGTTTCTGTGACTGTGGATCCTGGGGATTGGCAAGTCTGAATTCTGTAGGGCAGAGTTGGGAACTCTAATGAAGGCTTCAATGAATACCCCAGGAGAAGGTGGCTAGCTGAAGTAGAGACAGAATTTCTTTCTGACTGCTGAAATCCTCAGTTCTCCCTTTAAGGCCTTCAATAGATTGGATGACACTTCTCTGATTGCTGAAGGCAATCTCTTTTGTTGATTGTAGATATAATCAGCCATAGATATAATCAACTGACTAATGATTTAAATCCATGAAATAAAGTCACAGTAACAATTAGGCTGGTGCTTGCTTGCCCAAACAACTGGACACCATAACCTGGCCAAGTTGACACATGAACTTAAGAATAATAGTCCACCCCTTGTCAACTTGGCACCCAAACCATCTCTTTAAACTACAGTCTATCTCTAAATTAAAAAAAAAATCTCCAGATAAAAACAATAACAATCATACGTTCACCTAACATAATTCAACTGTCCTGTGTACAACTAGAAATACACTAACTCTTTACCCAGGAAAGGATGTTAGTTCTTGGGTAACAGTTCCTCTAATGTTGATATCTTATAACATAAATACAATGACATAAAGGTAATACAACTTATGTGACAAGGGAATAAGAGGGAAGAAAACAAAATAATTTGCTTTATGTATATATACAAACATAGTCTTAACAAAACAAGAAAGAAATACTTCTAACCATTGTAGTCCTCCTTTCTGCAACTGATCACATGGACCTAGCTCATATTTATAACTACCTTCTTCCATTACCCATTCCATATTCCTTTAACATTCAGCAAGCACCTTAGCTGGTCTTGGTTCTTTGCCTGGTGGGGTGAACTAAATCTTCATTCCTGAAGGGTCTGGGCCATTAGTAGTTCTGCCAGTATTGGGCTATTGCAGTTTGCTGTTGACTTTAATCACAGGGCATGGTAGTACTAAGAGATGCCCTAAGGGATCTCCTGTATTGCAGGCAAACTCTTCTTTACACCCATTATATAGTAGCAGTCCTATTTCCCCTTGGTTATCAATCACCCCACCCAGTACAGTAATTCCCTTTTTTGCCTATTAATTCAGAGGCATGAGGAGCCAGAAGGTCTTTGCATATTTGCATATAGAAGCCCCACGGAATCACTGTCTCAGTAGCTGGACAAGAGAGACTCATAATGGGAAGTTTAAGCCAAACCATTGACAATCAAAACAGCCACAAATACCATCAGGGTCATTGTGGAGAGCAGCCTTTGTCACCAGCTGGAGGGAAAACTGCCCAGGAAACCCTCTTTTGTCCTGTTACCCACACAGGTGGGGACTGTACAACAGTTAATTGAACTTAGTTAATGGAATCGTAGTTCCTTACTGAGTACCTGCATGAATCAGGCACTAGAGATGCAAAGAAGCTAGCTGTGGGCTTTGAGAGCACACAATCTAGAGGTATGTAACTGCACTTACAATGTAACCCAGTGGGAGAGAGGAGAGATGGATGCAGCAGAAACTCAATATATCAGTAGGAGTCATTGAAGGCTTTGCAGAGGATGTGGCATTTGAGCTGATTGTTGAAAATTCTTTAAGAGGCCATCAGGCAGAGAGCGTAAAGGGTATTCCTAAAAGAGAGAGCCCATGAGCATAGCGATATAAAAGAGGATGCTGTGTTAGGGAAATTGTAAGTGGTTTGAAGCACCTGGACCAAAAGTTGTTTGAGGGTAGGTGAAGGGAAATGAAGTTGGAAAAGTAGGCAGGGTTCATATGTATGCTGTATCAGGGATCTTGGAGTTTTTCTTGGAGCCACCAGAATTTTGCTTATGTAGGTAAGTGACAGATCAGATTTGTTATTTTAGAAAGACAATCATGCTATAAAGGAGATAAACACTTAGGCTGCATTGATTGACAAGTAGGGTGGAGGTGTTTTTTTAAAATAATAAACTGAATGAGCAATAGCTTGTGTTACTCTTGCACAACGAGGAACATCTTGCCAACATCTTCTTAGGATGAAAGGATGCCTAGTGTTTATTGCCAAATCTTTTGAGATGTAAATGCAACACTTACAACACTCTATTCCGTTTTTAAGGACAGTCATCCCTAGAGTGAGTGAAGAGACATAAAGTATAGACAGAAAAGTAATGCAGCAGTTCTGTCACATGTGGTCAAAAAAATCAGATTATTTAAGCTTTGGCTATTGGTATTGGCAAGTGTTCAGCCCTAGGGAAAAGAAATACACTGAGTTAGTGGTGGTGATAAGATTGACGTAGAGTTGTCTTTTCCTTTTTGTGCTGTTGCAGTGAAAAGGAAACTTTAAACATAAAGAGATGGCTTCTTATGAACAATAAATCTGCTGTTTCTTCACTTACTATATATGGCACTTTGCAACAGTGATTTAAATGATCTGTCTCCTTAGATAGCCAAGACTTCATCATTTGTTTCTTCTGAATTAGTTGTATTCACTGACATTTTTTTATATGAGGTTGATTTCTTCACTTTCATAGAACTTTATGCCCAATTTATATGGGATTTTAACTTTGATTGAAAAGTTAATAAATTCATTCATTTACCAAGTATTTATTTATTGAGGGCCTATTAGGTGCCAGGACAGGACACAGTTTGAGGTTTTGGGGATATACATACCATGGTGAAGGGGGACTGAAAAGCCCTTTACCTTCACAGAGTTTACAATCCAGTGTAAATGTTGCATGATAGCCACTAGATTTAGGGATAAGAGGAATGTAACATAAAAAATTCCATTTCTGCATGGGAAACTTTTGGAATATTTTATCTACATATATTGAAATCCCAAATGGTTTATTGGCAAAAATGTAGCATTTATCTTCAAGTTTTGCCAGCAACATGTTGGAATCTGAGCTCAGAGGACCTGGATCTGAGTTCTTTGTCTCTTGCTAGCTACAGGTTGCTTTATAATCTGTGGACCACAGTTTCCTCATCTGTAGAATTAGTGGGTTAGACCAGATTAGTGGTATTCAACTTTGATTGCACATTAGAATCACCTGAGAATTTAAACTTGGCCAATTAAATCAGATTTATGTTGGGGGTGGGGAGAAGGGGGTGGAGACCAGCATGGGTATTTTTAAAGCTAAGGTATTTTTTTTGTAGTCAGGGCTGAAAAGCACTGCACTAGATCAAAGGTTCCAGTTGAAAGTCTGTGGGTGAGTTTTTCTCTGCCTAGCTGTACAATGCTTAAATATTTTAAAAATTAGTTACCAACATTTAAAAATAAAAGATTTCCAGCTTCTTTTGGAAAAAAAATGGAAAGATCTGGCAGCAATTGGGCATGTATTTCTGAGTGATAAAAAATTCAACACAGTCCACACCTGGCCCCACTTCATTCATTTATGTTCTCTTTCTGGGCCTTGAAGACATTTTCATTTGTGACAACTGGAGATGATGATGATTATAGTCCCAAATTATTTGAATGGCTTGTTTCCCTTCTAATCCTAGATAACTGGTGGTAAATAAAATACACCTTTACTGATAAGCTAGTTATTATATGAAATCAAAGGGCACTTTTATCTTTGAAGATGGAAAAATACTAGCATCCAGAGGAAGGGGATAGATGTTTCTGTTAATAGCAGAACTCCACAGACTACTATGTAGAGGACACCTGCTCACGGTTATCACGGAAGAGGATTAATTCATTTTCCGGAGATTTTTAATCAGGCTTTTATTGTTTTTCTTCCTTTTTCATTCTTTCCTGTTTGGGAGCTGGATCATTAGTTGGGATGTGACTGGCTTTCCCTGCGGAGCAAAGAGGCGATTATCAGCGCTTTTGATCGCTTGTTGTTCCTGTAATTTGCTGTGGGAAGGTTCTTGAAGTTCTTGCCCTCCTTCAGCTTCTTTCCCACTTTCATCCTTGTGGCCTTTCTCTGTGTTGGCCTCAGAGCAAGCACCTGGGTGGGGAAAACTAAATTTGTGTTTATTGGCAGCTGCCTGACATGGGTTTTAAATAGCTGTATTTGAATTAATAGGATTATGCTTTTCACAGGTTGGAATCGTGTACTCCATTTGTATAGGACCTCTTACTCAAATTAAATAACACTTTGTGCTTTGCTCTGTTAAAAAAAAAATTTATAGTAGCAATATTATGATATATACTATTTTGATGACAATAATAAAAATAACATTTATTGAGCAATTTGTCAATAATGTTCCAGGTGCTTTACATGACTATCTCATTTATTCCTCACAATTATCCAATGAACTAGGTTTATTAATAGCCCTATTTTATAGGTGAAGAACACTGAGGATCAAAGTAGTTGGTTTCCCATATATCAAGGCAAGTGAAATCCACTAACCTATCTAACTGGACCTTCATTAACTGTTTTGTGTGTGTGTGTGTTTGGTAAATTCAAAAGTGTCTTGGTTTTGACAAAGAAAAGGCACACTTGTATTTTAAATCTTATTTTTCTCTTAGTGCCTCCACTTACTTCACTGGCTGTGTTGTTATTGTCTGTTGATATGGTTAACACATGGTGGGTTCCTGAATTCCATGTAACCTCAAAAATCTTGAATTTAAGCTCATTGCCTATACTTTCTCTCTTTAACATACAAAAAAGAAAAATGACACAAGAAAATTACTTACTAGCCACATGACTCTGAGCTTCTTTGCTCAGTTTCCTTGTTGGGAAAATGGAGATTACAATATATACCTAATTTCAGCCTACAGGGATATTTTCAGGATCAATTGTGATAACAAATGAAAACATGTTTCATCCATCCTAGAAGATGTCCACGGCATTTATCTTCATCATTAATGTATTCATTGTGATGCAGAATATGAGATACACATTCTTTTGCTTAGAAACCACTATCTGGAGACTTTTCCATTTTAGAGATGTAATCCTATTAAAAGTTTTTAGATTGGCTTGGACACTGAGAATTTTTTTAACCTCTAAACCCTTGGGTGAAAGTTGATTTCATTCTCCCCTTTCATACTGTCTCAGGGAAACTGCTGCCAAGCTCTTTTCAATGTGAATGGATAATGTGATGGATTAATTTCCCTTGTTGAAGCCATGTCTGCTCTTCCTTGCTCATCCTCTTCAATAATTTGGCACATGAAAGGAATCTCCTTTTTTTATAGCTCATGCTCACATGTCAGTAAGATTTGTTGAGGATGGGAAGGGGGGCAATATCTTTTGTCTGGTAACTAGTTTAAATTATGAGTTGAGTCTTCATTATTGTATGTGTGGGTAATTGCTTGCTTGTCATAATTGATTATCTATTGAGTTTATGGCAAAAATAGCCATACATGGCCTTTAAAAAGTAAAAAAATAGCTGTGATGGTTAATTTCAAGTGTCAGCTTGACTAAGGTAGGAGAACCCTGAGTAACCTTTAAAAAGTGAAAATTGAAAAACAGGGGTCCATAGTCTCTTAGGATTCCAGTCATAGCCTGCTTGTCATAAATAATTTTCTTTTGATATTATGGCAAAATAGTCATAAAAAGACTTAAAAAGTGAAAAAAATACTCTTAAAAATTAAAAAACAAACAAACAGCCTTTTGAAAGTAAAAACTGGAAACAGAGATGCACAGTCTTCCTAGGACCCCAGTCCATGTCTGTGTGTGTGTGTATGTGTATGACTAATGTTAAGTATCATTAACAGTACTATTTCAATTAAAACACAAGAGGGCCAGCGAATGTAATTTTTTTCACTAAATATTTCAGTTGCATAAGAAATTTATTTATTTTTCATATTGCAGGATAAAATAAACATTTAAATATATTTGTCATATAACTCTACATTTGGTGCATAAAAAAACAATATTTGTAAACTCGTAGAATAAGGATAGTGAAGGATAAATCCTCTGAGCTCTATAATCTCTCTTACTCCATTTAAAATTTAGAAGGAAATATGGGTTTTTATTTTTTAAATGACTATGTATTTTGGGGTTTTATATTGCATTCAGAACAATTTTGAATCTTGTAAGGGTTGTTCATTAATACAAGTTTTAATTTATTTTTTCAAACTCTGTGCAAATTCCTGCTTAAAGGAAAGGGTTTTACATCCAACCTCTTCAGTAATGTCTAACTTGAAAGAAAATGATGCCAAACTGGAGAGGTTATACAAATCACACCACCAAATACCTGTCTTCTGGCACTAAGAAGTTAGTCTTTTGACCATGTCCAAGATAATAATGAATTATCTGTTTCTTTATACTTCAGTTTCAAAGGCTAAATGTCAGTTTACATGACCCTGTGTTTTATTCACAAATTTTACTAAACTTTGTTCCCTGGCATGAAATGCAAAACAGAATTTGCAGTGTAATCTTGAAAAGTCTCAATATGTTTCATTTATTAGCAGCCTGTAAGTGTGGTAAAGATAGTTGAAGGAAGAAGTTGAAAGTTTAGTGATGATGATATTAACACAGTGGGATGAATGTGAGACATCTTTGTGTCTGCTAGCTCACTAGAGCTTTAATAAATAAGTCCCACTGTCTTAATCCACTAATGATGCTGCTCCAGCTTTTTGAAGTTCAAATTACCACCACCTTCTGCTTTGAGAGGGACAGCATAAGAAATAGACATCCTGGAGACCTCAATTCAAATCCTGCCTCTTAGAATTTTCTTGCCATGTAAGCAGTCAACGTGAATTTACTTGATATGTAAGTAAGTTACTTAAAAATTCAAATTCTGGCTCTTTACTAGCCGTATAAGCATATAACTTTTTCTTCAGCTTGCAAAATAGTTTTGTTATGAGTTTTAAATGAAATTGCATATATATCTTGCTTATCATAGTGTTGGTCCATAGTAGGGACTTAAAGTTAATTTTGTTTTCCAGGAGTTTGGAATGGGTCTTAATTATGCAAACGATTCCCTTTGGGATTGGTTTTTGCTTTCTGGAATGGGTTTGGCTCTTAGTGGATTAGTCCTATTACCAATTCCAGTGGCTCTGCATCTTAAATTTACCTATTTTTATCTAGAGAATGTTAAATCAGCAAACATCATTGATCAACTCAAAAGCAATAGAGTATCTCCTAAGAGTTCATGGTTGTTGCTAGATAGATATCCTTTATAAGGAATCTGGAGACCATCTGATAATGAAGGCTGCAGTAATGATTCTCATTTGAGTGCCTGACAGTAAGGAAATTATCTTTCATTAGTAATCAATGAAGACCAATTGGTAAAATTACAGCTCTGGTGTATTTTCTAATATTGGGGATTGGCTTCCATTTATAGGACAGATTAGCTTCCATTTCTTTTCCTTCTTTGCTGATAAGGAAAGGGAATGACAAACGATTTATGAGATCGGCCCTAATTAGAAAGGGCAAGACTATGTGGCTGTCCTGTGCAAATTGGAAGGGAGGGAAGGAGGCAAGCAAGCCTTGCTTGTCAGGTAAGCTGGCTGAACTTCATCCTCTCCCACTGTGTGTATTCATCGTATTCAGCTGGAGTGACCTTTTTCTAAACTCAGGCCTTATCATTTCTGAAAAAAATTCTTCAGTTGTTCTCCATGTTCTTAGAATTTGTATCATACAAATTCCTCCAGCTTTTATCATAACTTTTTTTCCTGGCAGTGGCCCACCAGTGGGGTTGACCCACTTGCCACTGTGCCCCCTTACATGAACTCAGTTGTCAGCTCAGTTGTCATTTCCCTAGGGAGGCCCTCCCTGACGACCCTTGACTGGGTCAAATTCACCTGTCACTTGCTTCCAGAGGACCAAGACTCTCTCATTCAGGGCACTTATGACTGTGGGAATTTTATGTTTATCTATACTGATTATTTGGTTAATGTTGATCTTCCTCCCAGTAGTCACTCAGCGCCATGAAGGGGGAGCCCATGTGTGTTCTTGCTCCCGACTCTACCTACAGGACATACCTCTGGGCTGGTTCGTCACCAGAGCTCTCTTAGTGTTTGTTGAAGGGGACAGGAAAGCAAGAAGATTTATCCAGGGAGAGCAAACCTTGAGCATCTAAGTTTGGCAAAGCAGGATCCATGCAGGAGAGAATGATGGGAACTAGTTGAGAAGAGTGGTGTATTAGTCAGCCAAAGGGGTGCTGATGCAAAATACCAGAAATCGGTTGGTCTTTATAAAGGGTATTTATTTGGGGTAGAAGTCCACAGTTACCAGGCCATAAAGCATAAGTTTCTTCCCTCACCAAAGTCCATTGCCATGTGTTAGAGCAAGACAGCTGCCGACGTTTGCCAGGGTTCAGGCTTCTTGGGTTCCTCTCTTCCTGGGGCTGCGTTTCTCTCCGGGCTTAGCTCCTCTGTTTCCTCCACAAGGTCAGCTGAAGACTATGAGGCTCTCTAGGCTTTGCCTCTCTCCAAAAGGCCAGCTGTGAACTCTCAGGCGATTGGCTCGTCTCTATCCCAGGGCCTTCTACCTTCCTCACGACCAAGCTCTCTTACTTCCTGGGGCTCCAGCTCAAGACTCCAACATCAAAACTTCTCCAACACTGTCCTTTGCCATGTCTTTTATCTTGGAGACCCCACCCACCAAGGGGTGGGGCTCAATACCCTATTGACGTTGCCCAGTCAACGCCCTAATCATAACTTAATCATGCCCAGATTAACAGACCAGTTTACAAGCATAATCCAATATATATTTTTGGAATTCATAATTACATCAAACTGCCAAACACTGCAAATGGAAAAGCACAGGGAATGCATATTACCTACTTCAAGATTTTGCCTTGGTCCAACCCCCTCCAAGGCAGAGATTCCTGAAGGGTTCTAGAATTACTCCCTCAGATAGGGGAGTTTCCTCT
>JAQZBX010009676.1:11247-45760 GCA_029593785.1 Cabassous unicinctus | reverse complement strand
CGGCTCGCGCGGCGCCGTGGGCTGATGCGGCAAGACCTCACAGCAAGGGGGAGATAAGCAGACACAGAGAAGACACGCAGCGAATGGACACAGCAGCACAAGCAGCAAGGGGGGGATAAATAAATAAAATAAATAAATCTAAAAAAAAAAAAAACTAAAAAAAAAAAAAAGATAAGTAGAACCAACTAGAATGTAAACAATTAGTAAAATAAAGGTATTAATAACATGAGGTGGGAGCCTCATTTTTTTTTAATTTTTATTTTTAAAGAAGCTTTGAATTACATAAATGTTACATGAAAAATATAGGGGGCTACCATATATCCCACCCCTCCCCCACACACACTTTCCCTCATTAACAACATCTTTCATTAGTGTGGTACATTTGTTACAATTGATGAACACATATTGAAGTATTGCTACTAACCATGTACTCTTGTTTACATTATAGTTAATCTTTAAACCACACAATTTTATAAGTTTCGACAAAATGTGTAATGGCCTGTTTCTCATTGTAATACCGTGCAGAACAATTCCAATGTCCCCAAAATGCCCCATGTTACATCAGTTCTTCCCTCTCCTCCTCAGAACCTCCGGTGGCCACTGATTTTATATCAATGATACAAGTTTTCCATTGCTAGAATAATCATAAGTCTACTTCAGTCCATAGTTGCATTCCTCCCTTATGTTTGTTCATCCTCAATCTTGAGGATTTGGAGATGGTAATGCCCACTCCATTTCTGATTGAGAAGGGGAGCCTCATTTTTACTGGAAGAATTGAAGAAGGTTTCCAGAGCTGTCCAGATGACTAATTATCAGGTACTTGTTCTGCCTTCAGCAGGTATTATATGATTGTCTGACAGGCTAAACTGCCTAGGAGTCAGGCTTTGAGTCCAACACTTAAAGGGGGAACCTTAGTAGAGTGACCCACCAATGTGGTTTGCCAGAGCTGAAAGGTTTCCCAGGCCATGGGACATTCAGTGCTGAAACCAAGAAAACCTCATGCAAAGCATATGAGTTTGTCACCTTAAATAGCATTGAATAATACTGCTAAAACATATTGCCTTTATGGGGCTTACATCCTAGAGAAGACAGACAGATTATAAACAAGTAAAAGAACAAAAAGATATGGTGTCAGAGAGAATTAATGAAACCAAATGTCATTCTTTGAAAAGATCAATACAATTGACAAATCTTTACTAGGCCAACAAAGAAAAAAGAGACAAGACACAAATAACTAAAATCCAAAATGTAAAGGGTAACATTACCACTAATTTTGCAGAAGTTAAAAGGATTATAAGAGAGCATTATAAGTAATTTTATAGTAACAATTTAGAAATCTAGAGGAAATGGACAAATTCCTAGAAACACATAACTTTCCTAAGCTGACTCAAGTAGAAATAGAAGATCTCAACAGACCTATAGCAAGTAAAACATTGAATCAGTAATCAAAAACTTCCCAACAAAGCTAAGTCCAGGACCAAATAGCCTCACCAGTGAATCCTACTGAACATTCAAAGAAGAATTAACACCAATCCTTTTAAATTTTTTTCAAAAAAAATTGAAGAAGAGGGAATTCTTCCTAACTCATTCTATGAGATCAACATTATCCTAATACCAAAGCCAGATAAAGACATCACAAGAAAATAAAACTATAGGCCAATTTCCCTTATGAATATAAATGCAAGAATCTTCAATAAAGTGCTAGTAAATTGAACCCAATAGTGTATTAAAATAATTACATGCCATGACTAAGTGGGATTTATCCCAGGTATGCAAAGGTGGTTTAATCAATGCAATACATTACATTAACAGAATGAAGGAAAAAACCACGTGAGCATCTAATTGATGCAGAAAAGCATTTGACAAAATCTAGCAACTCTTAATGGTGAAAAAATTTTAGAAAAATTGGAATAGAAGATAACTTCTTCAACAAGGTAAAGAGCATATATGAAAAACCAACAACTAACATTATACTCAGTTGTGAAAGACTTACACTCAATTGTGAAGGCCTTCCCCCAGAGATCAGGAATAAGACAAGGATGCCCACTTTCACCATTGTTACTCAACATTTTATTGGCTATTCCTGTCAGAGTAACTGAGCAAGAAAAATAAATAAAAGGCACCCAAATTGAAAAGGAAGAAGTAAAACTCTCTCTACTTGCAGATTACATCATCTTTTATATTAAAAAGACTGAAAAATCCACAAGAAAATTACTAGAACTAATAAATCCAGCAAAATTTCAGGCTACAAGATCAACATGCAAAAATCAGTTATATTTCTATATGACTCAAGCAAATTGAGCAGACTCACAGAGCTAGAGTCTGGAAGACAGGTTATCAGGAGACAGAAAGGGAGTAGAGGGTGGTGAGCTGATGCTCAATATGGGTAAAATCTATGATAAGGTGGAAGGGGGTGGTTGGGCAGTGGATGGGATGGTAGTGGTGCAGAGATGTGATTGGGGTCGATGGTGCTAGAATGTGAGGGGGAGTAGGCAGCGGGGTTGGGTTGGACTATCCATGAAACTGGGGTGAGGGCTTGAGGAAGGAGCAGGTGAGCTCTGGGGATATGTAGGTCTGTGGTTAAAATTACAATGGTGGGAATGTTCTTCTGGCAAATATGGCAGGGGAGGGTTACTGGTGCAGGACGTCAGGGGTGGAGGGATATGCAGGATAGAGTGCTTCTATGGAATATGAAAGTGTTCATCTTGTCATAGGGTGTCATCTCAGTGAGTGGAAACCCACACAATAAACAAAAAAAAATATTAAACTCCCATCCTGGGGAGTCCTGCTATGTTCTCAATTAGAGGGGCAAGAATCTCTTGAGAACATAGGCAGTGCCTAATAGAAGAAAACAGACCAATCTGTCAAGCCCTTAATATTATTGCAGGCAACTATGAACCTTATTCTTCAAAAATTGAAACTTAGTGGTTACCACAGGTTCCAAGGGGAAGGGGAGGGAAGAATATAATAGATGGAACCAAGGACATTGGAATTCTTCTGCATGATCTTGCAATGACAGATACAGGCCATTTTAAATTTTGTCAAAACCTATAAAAGTGTACGGTGCAAAATGTAAACCATAATGTAAACCATTGACCATGGTTAGTAGCAGTGTATCAATTGTAACAAATGTACCATACACATGTAAAATGTTATTAATAGGGGAAAGGGGTAGAGGGGGAGGTGGTTGGGTATATGGGAATCCCCTATGTTTTTTATGTGACTTTTCTGTAGCCTAAATCTTCTTTGAATATAAAGCAAAAAAAGTAAGACACTAGGGGAACATATGGAAGAAATTGTCACTGTACAAAAAGATAACAGATTTTACAGTGATGAAAGAAACATTGAAAAAAAATCAGTTATATTTCTATGCATCAGCAAAGAATACTATGAAATGGAATTTTTAAAAATATCCATCCATAATGGCTCCTAAAAGAATGAAATGCTTAGGAATCACTCTAACCAAAGACGTGAAGAATCCGTACACTGAAAATTTTAAAAAAAATTGCTGAAGGAAATTAAGGAAGACCTAAATAAATAGAAGGACAACCCATGTTTATAGATAGGAAGACAATATTATTAGGATGTCAGTTCTACCCAAAGCAATCTACAGATTCAATGCAACACCTATCAAAATCCCAGCAACTTTTTTTTTTTTTTTTTTTTTTTCAAAAATAGAAAAGCCAATCTTCAAATCCATATGGAATTGCAAGGGGCCCTGTATTAGTCAGCCAAAGAGGTACTGATGCAAAGTACCAGAAATCTGTTGGTTTTTATAAAGGGTATTTATTTGGGGTAAAAGCTTACAGTCACAAGTCCCTAAAGAGTCCAACTCAAGGTACCATAAGAAGTACTTTCTCACACAAGTCAGTTGCCATGTGTTGAAGTAAGATGGCAGGCCTGGTTTCTCCTTCCTTCTTCCTCTTAAGGCTCTATGGGCCCAGCTTCTTCTGATATCAGCTGTAGGCTGGCAGAGGGTTTGTTTCTTTCCAGGCTTCCTCAGATTAGCTGCTCTGTTCTCTTCAGCTGCAAACTATCAGGCAAATGGCTCATCCCTCTTCCCGTGGCTGCAGGATCAAAGTTCTCTCCTCTGAAGTGTGTATGGAGCTCTCTTTCTTCCCGTGTCTTCTTCTTGTCTGTGTCTTCTTTAGTGCGTGTCCATTTATATAGCCCCTCAAGGGGACGGGGACTCAACCCTGAGTCATGCCCTACTGACGTGGTCAAATCAAAGCCCTAGCTTAACAAAATTTAATTAAAGAGATCTCAGCTGAATCTAATGCAATCAAAGGGGTCACATCCAGAGGGACAGACCAGTTGGCAAATACAATCTCTCTTTTCGGAATTCATAATCTCAAATTGCCACAGGCCCAAAAGAGCCAAATCAATATTACAAAGGAAGAACAAACTTGGAGGACACACACTTCCTTATTTCAAAACTTACTACAAGCCACATAATCAAAAGAGGGTGGGACTGACATACAGATAGATATATAGGCCAATGGAAATAGAATTGAGAGTTCAGAACTAAACCTGTATGTCTATGACCCATTGATTTTTGACAAAGGTGTCAAGTAAATTAATTATGGAAAGAATAGTGTCTTCAGCAAATGCTGCTGGGAACACTGCATATCCACTTGCAAGAATAAAGTTGGACCCCTACCCCACAACATATACAAAAATTTTCTCTAAATGGATCAGGGACCGAAAATAAGAGCCAAAACCATATAAATCCTAGAAGAAAACATAAGGGGTGACCTTCATAACCTTGGGTTTGGTAGTGATTTCTTAGTTATGAAATCCAAAGCACATGCAACAAAGGAAAAAAATAGGTAAAATGGACTTCATCAAATTAGAAACTTTTGTAAATCAAAGACACTATCAAGAAAGTGAAAAAGACAACTTACAGTATGGGAGAAATGAATTGCCAACCATGTATCTGATAAGAGGTTACTAACCAGAATGTATAAATAAATGCTACAACTCAACAACAAAAGTACAAATAACCCAAATTAAAAATGGGTGAAGGACTTGAATTGACATATTTCTTATGTGTGTGTGTATATATAGCCAATAAACAATGATTTGCAACATCAGGAAAGGTAAATTAAAACCACACACAATGAAATGCCACTATGATGGCTCTTAATAAAAAAATTAAATTAAATTAAAAAACAGAAAATATTAAGTGTTGGTGAGGATGCAGAGAAATAAGGACCCTTATACATTGCTAGTGACATTGTAAAATGGTACACCACTGTAGAAATCAGCTTGGCAGTTCCTCAGAAAGTTGAAAATAGAATTACCATTTGACCCAGAAATCCCACTTCTTGGAATATACCCAAAAGAACTGAAAGCAGGGACCTAGACAGATATTAATATGCCAATGTTTATAACAGCATTATTCATGGTAGCCAAAAGGTGGAAGCAACCCAAGTGTCCATAAATGGGTGAATGATAAACAAAATGTGGTATATACACACAGTGGAATACTATTCAGCTGTAAAAAGAAATGAAATTCTGATGCACGCTATAATATGGGTGAACCTTGAAGGCATCATGTTGAATGACATAAGCCAGACACAAAAAGACAACTAATTTATGTTCTTGCTTATATGAAATACCTAGAAGAAGTAAATTCTTAGAGACAGAGAGTAGATTATAGGTTACCTGGGGCTGGAGATCAGACGGGGGGAGGGAGAAGTAGGGAGTTATTACTTAATGGATGCAGAGATTCTATTGGAGGTTATGAAAAAGTTGAGGTATTAGATATTAGTGATGATAGCATAATATTGCAAATGTAATTAATAGAACTGAATTATACTCTTGAAAGTGGTTAAACTGGGAAATTTTTAGTTGTATGTATGTTACTACAACAAAAAGTAAAAAAAAAATATGATGTCAGGTGAATAAGTGTAATGAGGAAAAACAAGGCAGAGACTGGAGTGGTAGGGCTTGGGGGAATAATAAATATTAGATTGGGTAGTCAGAGAAGGCCTTCAGATGAATTGTCATTTAAGCAGAGAAATGAGTACAGGGAGAGAGAAAGCCATGTGGACACCTGGGAGGAAACATGCCAGGCAAAAGTGAGACCATAAGCAGAGGCCCCAAGCTGGAGCTTCCCTGGCTGGCCAGTACAACTCACAGACAGTGAGGGGCATAAAGCTGGGATGGCTGAGAGAAATGGCCAGGAGCTGCATCACACGGGGCCTGGTAGATCATGGGAAGAACTTCCAATTCCATTGCAAGAGCGAGAGAACATTGGAAGGTTTGAGGAGAGAAGTGGCATCATCCAAGTTATGTTCTAAAAGGATCACTCTTGCTGTGTGTAGGAATAGTCTATAGGGATGCAAGTGTGGAAGCAGGGAGAGCAATTAGGAGACAATTGCAATAACCCGGAGAGGCAAGAATTATGTATCAAAAAGTGCAGAGGCCTCAGGGAGAGACAAGCCTGAGTGTAACACCAGCCCAGTCATCACTAGTGGGGAATTTTTTCATTTCTGTTTGATCTTCTTATCTATTAAATGGGGTTTAATGAGTTGTGAACGCGAAATGAAATGTGCATGAAAGTGACTAGAAAAGTGTCATTATGAAAATGCTAGAATTCCATAGGATTTAAAATGTTGGATCTGATTCTTAAGGCCAACAACTAGCTGCACAAAAACCTGAGTGATTATTCAGATAGAAATGCCTATTCCCCTGCGTTGATCTGGTTCTTCAAGCTCTGTGAGTGTATGTAAGTGATCCTTTTACTGCAATCAAAACACATTGTTAACAATTTCCTATATATACTTGGCCATTTTGTGCTCCTGTGTCTTTGCTCCTATGGTTTCCTCTACCCAGGAATGCCCTTCTGCTACCCCCAATCCTTTTACATCTGACCCAGATCCAAATTCACCTTTGCTGTGGAAGCTTCTCTAAGTCCTTTACTTCAATAGAATCAATTTCTGTCTTTTCATTATTTTCTGTGGTGAGGACATGGTTTTTAGTTTTCACTCTATTACACATTGTCAGCTTTTATTATAGCTAGCTTTTTATATGCTAGAGCAGTTTGATATTATTTATGAATTCCAAAAAGAAATATTGAATTTTGTTTGTAAACTGGTCTTTTCCTCTGGGCACATTAGAGTGTATTGGATTCAGAGGTTTCACTTTTACTTAATTAAGTTATGATTAAGGCTTTGATTGGGCCACGTCAGTAGGACATTGAGTCCCCACCCCCTTGGTGGGTAGGGACTTACAGAGAAAACTACAAGACACAGGAGTTAGTTAGAGAGACAGAGCTGTCGCCTGATAGTCTACAGCTGGCCTTGTGGAAAAAGCAGAGCAGCTTTTAGCCTGGAGAGAAATCAGGCTTGGGAAGAGAGGAACCCAGGAAGCCTGAACCCTGGCAGACGTCAGCAGCCATCTTGCTCCAATACATGGCAACAGATTTTGGAGAGGGAAGTAACATATGCTTTATGGCCTGGTTAAGTGTAAACTTCTATCCCAAATAAATACCCTTTATAAAACCCAACCGATTTCTAGGATTTTGCATCAGCACCCCTTTGGCAGACTAATACATATGCCTAATTTTAAAAATAAGAACATAAGAAAAAGAGAGGACAGGGACAACATATAATTTATCTTGGATCTTACAAGGCTATGCTTTTGACTGCACAGCTCAGTTCCTACACATAGAGGGAGGAAGAAATGCTTCATGAGTTGGCCAGGAAATGACTGCCTTTAGATCTTGAGCCCTGATATGCCACTAAGGAAAATAGCAAAACAGTATGATGGAGAAGAAAGAATGGGTTGGAGGTTAGACTCAAGTTAAAAACAAAAACAAAAAACTAGGGTCTGACATTCACTAAGCTGTGTGGTCTCACCTAAATAATTTCATTTGTCTGAATCTGTTTCCTCATCTTTAAGCAGTATATTAGTTGTCTCTCACTATGTACAAAATTATCCCAACTTAACTCAATTAACAGCATTAAACAACATCTCTCACAGTTCCTGAGGGTCAGGAATCCAAAAGCAGCTTAGCTGGTTCTAGCTCAGGGTCTCTCAGTTTGCAGAACAGATGTCTGCTGGGCTACCGTCACCTGGGAGCTTGACTAGGCTGGAGGATCTGCTTCCAAGCTCACTCCCATGGTAGTGGGCAGGAGGAGTCTTCAGTTTTTCTCCATGTGGCAGCTCAGGACATGGCAGCTGGCTTCCCCCAGAGCAAGTGATCCGAGAGAGAGAGGCAGAGAGACATATATGTTCTATATAATAGAGAGAGAGAAAGAGAGACAAAGATGGAGACAGCAGCCGCAGGGTTTTTATACTCTAACTTCCTCTATCTCCTATTGGTCACACAGACCAGCCATGAACACCAGGAGATGGGGAACACTGGGGACCATCAGACAGGGGCATGATGTATCTTATGACTGTTTAGAATGAAAATCCAAGTGTTAGCTTGTCCTCCTCAAGGAAGTCTGATGGTCCCCCTTACTCACTGGCTAAATCCAGGATATCTTGCCTGGGATACAAAGCTCTCCAGGACAAGACTCCTGTCTAGTTTCTCAGCCTCGTCCTCCAACTCTCTTCTTTGTACTTTAAGCACCAACTCTATTGACCTCTTTAGGCTCCCGGCCTTGGTTCATGGTGTTTCTTCTGCTTGGATTGCCCTTGTTTTCCCTGACTTGTCTCACCTAGTAAGCGCCTTATGCTTTAAACCATAGCAACTTCTTACCTCTTTCCTGACATCTGCAGGGAGTGTCCTGGGGAACGTGGCCCACCACTAGCCCTTGTACAGGATCCTTTGCACAGTCTCGGAAAAAAACCACCCCTTCCACATCATGCAGTCCAAGAAAGATTCCCTTTTGGATTTGACTTGAATTTAAAACCCAGCTCTGGTGTGTATTGAGTGATTTCAGGAGGAAGGAAAGAACTAACATTTATTAAACTCCTAGAGAGCCAGCTGCTGCCTCAGGCACTTTCTCAGACATTATCTCATTTAATCGCATACATTTTCCATTTGGACAAATGACATCACCTCCCTGCATCTTAGTTAATTCATTACCAAAATGGGACTATTTCCCACATACGCCCTGGACTCTCACATATATCTTATATACCATCCTGCCTGGAACGTCCTTTGCTCCATCTTCACATGTTTATTCTTACAAAGCCATTATGGTTTAATCCTCTCTCTGCCCCTTAGGAAAGGTACTTAACTTCTCTAAATCCAGAAAATGGCGGTATCTAATAACCATAGCTGGTGCTGGTGGGATCACTGAATGAGACTATAGTTATCAGGCATATGTAAAGTAGTATTGGACACCTCCTAGGGTTCAATAAATGTAGATTCCCTTTCTTTCCATTCTACCCCATCCCTCTAAGACTCATTATGTTACAACTTCCTTTCCCTGTTAAGCTATCCCTTTTCAAACATTTAACCACATATGTCATAAATATAAGTATTGCTGAGGTGGGTCTAACAAAAGGCATGCTAGTTACAATGGTACTACCAACAAGGGCATGTTTAAACATCTCTGAGCCTCAGTTTCCACATCTACAAAATGGGAAAAACAAAATTTAACTTAAAAGATTAAGTGCGGGAATGTCATGATTTTAAAAAGTCCCTTGACCAGGGCTTAACATATGTAGATATCCAATAAATGTTTGAAACACTTTCTAGGACACACACATTCCACCTTCTAATTCTTGTCAACAGTTTAAGTCCCTAGTTTTGGTAGCCACCATCAGGGCCACCAAAATGTGCCACCCATTTATTAAGGTACAGCCTCGCTGATTAGGCTCTGTGCTGGAAAACTAATTAGGCCAGGGCCTCATCTGTTTGGATTTGTCAGCCTTACCCTTCCCTGTCGCTGGAAGTGCTGGGCTACCCTGTCAATGTGCCCGAGTTTGTCATTAAGCCTTTTTTCTCATTACTCACCTCACGTAGCTTCATTATTTATGTACAAGGCAGCGTTGCTCTTTGGCCTTTTTAAATTACATTTATTTTTATTGTCTTCTGTAATCCTATCATATTTTCAATTACCCACTCATTCATTTGGAAGTGAATTTTCTCCCTTTAGTAGAAAAAAACAAGTAATTTTACAAAATAGCTCAAAGGTTTCTGTTCAAATCAGCATCATTCAGCCCAGAATTTTGTCTTCTGGTTTCTCAGAGAATTTATAGAAGAAAGGTAATTTCTTAGATAACAAAAGATACCCCCTTTTCTCCCTTCCTTGTCAGTTATACACACAGTGACTCAAAATAATTTGAAATCATATATTATTATTTTTGCCACAGCTTTGAATGGTAGCAGGAAATAGTCTTTAGGAAAAATGCTTAAATCAGCTAGTTTATTCTTTCAGGATTACAATTGAATCCCCTGCTTCAAATCCAGAATACCAGCTCCCCACCCCCACTTTGGATTTTGTTAATTTAAAGCTTTTCAGTGATTTTTATTCATTTGTTTGTTTTTACAATTCATATGCAAGGGAGTGGTAGAAATGTTCATTTGAAAATATTTTTGAAGAGAATCAACATTCTGGTCATTAATTAATGTACTCAGTTTATATAGGCTGAGCTGATATTGAGTCTTCCCACTGGGAAGTCTTCCCTGGGAAAGTAGATGTGTTCCTTAAACATTGGAGAGCAGCTTAGCTGAGGTCTGAAGGACCAAGATAGGAGGAGGGTGGGTTAGGGGTTTTCAAAAGAGGAAATGTGTATTTGTTTCTTAAGGCGGTTGTACCATGGTACCACAACCTGGGTAGCTTCAAACAACCAATATTTATCCTTTCACAGTTCTGGAGGGAGCCTAGAAGTCTAAAATCAGGGTGTTGGTTCGGTCATGTTTCCTCCACAGTCTCCAGGGGAGGATCCTTCCTTGCCTCTTCCGTCTTCTGGTAGCACCAGGTGTCCACTGGCTTGTGGCAGCATAACTCCAATCTCTGACTCCATCTTTACGAGGTTGTCTTCCCTCTGTCTGTGTGTGCAAATTTGTCTCTTCTTATGAGGAAGCCAGTTATATTAGATTAGGGAGCCGCATTGGAATGGGATCCACCTCAGCTTAACTAATTATATCTGCAAAGATCCTATTTCCAAATAAAGTCACATTCACAGGTAAGGTTAGTTAGGACTTAAAGATATATATCCAACGAGCAACAGAAGAATATCACAATTGAAAGGCTAAGGCTGCGATTTTAAAAGCAAATCCCTAGCAAAGCCATTCCTAACTGTTCTCTGCTGTATTCCTAAAATGCAGCGAGTGCAGTGCAATATCGGTATGTGGCAGGTGCTCCATAAGTCTTTGTTTGTGAATGGATGGTCGGAGGGTGGGTCATAATGAATACAGAACTTTTACTGTTTGCTGGTCTACCCCTCTCATCTATAATTAGATAAGGAGTATGAGGTCAGAGGGGGAAGTTATACATTCAAGGAAATCAGTGTCAGCACTAGTTCCAGAACACAGATCTTTGACACTTCGCCCAATGTTCCAGGCACTGAAATGCTGCTTTCTATCCTAGTGTGCTGAGTAGTGGGACTTGGGCTCAAGTCAGAGGAGGTAGCTGAGAACAAATACAGCCCCAGCTTTTTTTTTCCTGCAGCTTGAATTTCTTTAGCCCTTAGAATTAAAGGGCTAAAGATAAGGATAGCAGAGTCATAGGGGACTAAGAAAGCTTACTCCACACTGCTGGAATAAAATGCCAAGGAGGCAGGAAGCTGGGAATGCCAGCTGCCCAGGGAAGGTACATGGGACTAAAGAATAAATGGAGTAAATGCCAGAGGTAGAAACTAGAGCCAAGCCAGGGATGGGAAAGCCATTGCCAAAATGTCGAACCATGAAGGGTGAAATGATACCCCTGTATAGGCATAAGGGGTATGGCAACAAAGAAGATAAAACCTCTGCCTTCAGGGAGCTCAGAGTCTAACAAAGGAGACAGAAGTGCCTGGAAAACTACAATACATGTGATAAGTGCGGGGTTGAGAAATTGTTTCTATCCCTCCTGCCCTTGAGAATCATCACCTGGGAACTTTAAAAGAATATATCAAATCAAAAATACCTGGGCTCTACTCAGACCAGCTGAATCCAAATCTTAAAGATGGGGCCAGTTATCTTTTTTTTTTTTTTTTTCCCAATCTTCCCAGGTGATTCTGATACTCAGTGGTGGTGGGGAATCCCTGAAACAGAAGAAAGCCCAAAGTACTATGGGAAACTTTATCTCAAACTGGGGTGCTCACAGTCATTGAATAAACCAGAAAGCGTTGTAAAAATACAGATTTGAAGACCCATAAGGACCTACTAAATCAGAATTGCCAGAGACTGGAGACTTGGACTCTCTCTTTTGGAAAAGTTCTCAAGATGATTCAGATAACCAGGTAGATTTGGAAATCACTCTGCTAGAGCAGTGATGTCCAATAGAAATATAATGTGAGCCACATGTGTCATTCTACATTTTCTGGTAGCCACATTTAAAAAGATAAAAAGAAACAAGTGAAATTAATTTTAATAACATATTTTATTTAACTTAATATATTCAAAATATTATCATTTCAATATGGGATCAATAAAAACAAAATGATCACTTAGCTATTTTACATTCCTTTTTTCCTACTAAGTCTTGGGAATCTGGTGTGGATTTGACACTTACAGCTCTAGACCACACTGCCAGCTTGCCAAAGACAGGACTGTGTGTGGTTGTCTCTGCATCCCAGCACCTAGGACCAGGTCTGATACAGAGGAGATGCTTCTTAGGCACATGGTGTGGAAACCACGTGAACAAAGGCACAGAGGCACAAAGCAGTGTGAAGGGTGTAGGCGGCAGCGAGGGAAAGGCCTTGCAGGTCATATTAAGGAACTGGCTCTCCTCAAATGCAGCCAGTGGCTCTTCCCATGCCTCCTGCTGTCCAAATAGTTTTTCTATCCTATGGACCCACCACCAGGCTTTAAGAGTAATTGAGGAGGACTTCAAATTTACTCCTATTTTTTTTTCTGGGAGATCAGAGCTGCAGGGACTCCAGGACATGGTATTTGGTTTATTGATTTCTTAAGACATATCACAGGAAGGATGACTAAGTGGAAAAAAAAAATTGGGGGTGGGGAAGGAGGGGGAAGCAGAGCAGTACTTACAGAAGACATTGAGAATCTGGTGAGCATATGCTTTTTCAGCTTGATTTCAACCTCAGATTTTGTCTGGATCCTTAGAAGCCTCACTGTGGGCACATTAGATACATTTTAAGGCAATAATAAAACTGATCCGAATTATCCCATCTGTTAAAATCCTTTTACAGAAATCTGTCCTGCTTTCTTGGCACTAGCAGGCTGACAAAGTTTGTTACAGATTGGCTGAGGGATTCATCACTGGCACGCCATCAAGTTCAGAGACCAACTGTTACAATCTGGGGTCTTGGTGATGTATTTTGTGATACAGTGGGACATGGAACAATTAATTGCAGTTAGACCGTAGCCTAGAGTGAAACTGGTGCTTGGAGATTGGATGTGGACAGGCTCAGCATTTACATAGTGAAGGCCAGTCTAGAAGATACACCATAGAGTCAAGGAAGCAACTACTGAACTGTAGGTTTCCAATCCATGCTGTGTGCCATGTTTTTCAAAAATATCTAAGGGGTGTAAGAGGAAGCTTGAGTCTTCTCACTCCTCCATGAAGCAAAGCTGATCCATTTTCATCAGTTTTATCTTTCGGATTTCATCACAGAATGTATTTAAAGTTTTTTAAAAAGGGTTCCTCTGCAGCCCAAAAATCTTGAAACACTGAAGTAGGTAACAGGTAGTGTTATGGATAATAAGTGTTATCAAGTATGTCCCAAACTGTTAATAGTAGAATCCCATTAGACAATAGATTCCACAAATAATAATGTTAGGCAATGAGATAGGTAGCCCCATGGATCGTTATCATTCATTAATTCATTAATTAATCCCACAAATATTTATTTTGCATGTGCTATGACCTAGATACTATGCTAGATACTGGGGATATAGCTGTGAATAAACTATATATGGTCCCTGCCCTCATGGTATTTTTATTGTTGGAGGGGAGACACATAACATAGATAGACACAAATAAATAAATGTTATAGCTTGAGGTTAAGAAATTAACATGGGTGTCAGAAATGATGGGGCAGGCGTGCTGCTTTAGAAAGGGTGGTCAGGAATGGTTGTGCTCAGGAGGTGAACTGAGGATAGAAAGGAGCCAGTATGGGGAGAGCTTGGGGAACAGCTTCAAATACCCCAGGCAGTGTCTTGGATTATTGGAGAAACTGAGAGGACTGTGTAATACCTCACAGAGAGTTCATAGAAGACAAGTTTGGAGTGCAGGGAGAAGCCAGATCATGCAAGGCCTTACAGGCCAAGGCATTCTCTTAGTACAATGAGAAGTCACTGAAAAATTTTTGGAAAGGGGTAATGTTATCTCATTTACATTTGTCAAAGGCTCCTTCCATCAGCAGATGGCATTTTACAGCAAGGGCAAGCAGAGCTTTTCCCCAGATGCTGCTAGGTAGGTTAGCAAGCCTACCCTCTGCTTCTGGAAATGCAGAACACAACAGATGCCTGTTCTTAGGACCAGGACCCAGGGTAAGGCACGGGGGAAATCGCCTCTACCTGAACCAGCCCAAAGGGTGACATCTCCATTAGGAACAAGGGGAACTTGATGCCTGTGGTCAATTATGGGTAAAGCCGCAGTAGGCCCCCATTTCCGGGCAGAATTGGTCCCAGAGCCTGGAGCAGTTGACTGGAGCTGACAGTCAACTTACTGGATCCACCAAGGAGGCCAGGTCTGCAAGGCAGGAAGGAGGTCTGCCCAGCTTTAGGAATGGAGAGCTACAACATGCTTTAATCCACCTTGGAAGTGACTCTTTGCTGGCAGCCAACACAGACTCACATCAAATCCACTTTCCCCACAAATTGCATCCACATTTTTGCAATTTTGTGTGTATTGATTTTCTCTGAGGGACCTCTTGTTGAGTTATTTAACTGCCACCACTGTAAAGGGCAGCAAGTAATTTTCAGTGCAGATCCACTTCTTCTGAGAAACTGCAATCCAGGCCCATCTTATAATTTCATTTTAGAGCACTCCTGGATGATTATATTATCCAAATCCAGACATTACTGTAGAAGGAATGGTTTGACCATGAGGACAGAGAGAGCATTAGATCTTCTTCCCCATCTCAAAATAATATATCAAGAGGGAATAAAGTAACAATGAAGAGGTACCCAGGAATCTTTATGTTTCTATTTTGAAGCAAAGGTGGGCTTGGCCAGTCTCCTCAATATTTACAACAGAATTGGCTCCCCTGCCCTGTCTATGTTGGCATTCCTCAAACCCTTTGACATTTCTCAAAGGGGTCATATGAAACATTAGAATCATATCGGCTCTGTGTTTACTGTAGCGCTGTTGTTAAAGACAATGTCCATTTCCTCTCTCCATGCTTCATGTAAAAAATTCTACCCACCAGAAGATCTACTGGGATTTCTCGTCTCCTCTTTTTTAAAGTGATTACAAGTTTTTTTTTCTTGTATATGCATTTTTTTCACTTTGGCTTCCAGGATGCTGAAAGACCATGTACACACACACACACATGCTCAACCATATCAATCAAATGACTCATGATCTGTATATATAAGCATATATAATTTTTTTTTACCTATTCTGAATTTTCTATTTCTTTTTCCTCTTTGAAGTCACACATTCCTGGCCCTAATTATCTACCTTTATTCTGTTTTACCATTATTTTACTATAAATATTATGTCTTTCAAAAAAATTTTTTTCCCTTGGAAAGCAATAGAAAGTAAATAAATACAATTAAGCCTTCATGACATTATTTGAAAATATGATACCAGGTGTCATAGGAGCTTAGATTCTATACAACAGTCCACAGAACCTGAGTGAGAAGCACTGTGGATGTTGAGGTTTTCACATGAGGAGGAAAATGGGACGTGAGGCAATGGGATCGTAGCACAGAGAGGACAAAGGATGGGGATGACATGGTGACAAGACACGAACGTGTTAGAAGGGGAGATGTCATGGTGATTGGAGTCAAGATATGATAGATCTTTGGAATTTTCATTATCCTCTGGGGTAAAAGCATTTTGATATGACTTTAAAAAAAAACAAACAACAACAACAAAAAAACAGAAAATGAACCTTGGGCTGTGGAGCCAGACAGCCTGAGTTAGAGCCTCAGCTCTGCCAGTGATAAGCTGTGTTATTTTTGGCAAGCGATCCAGTATCTTAGGTTCTCAGTTTCCTCATCTGTTAAGTGGAGTTGATAGTAGATACTGCCTGATGATGTTATTTTGAGAGGTAAATGCATTATTACAGATTACATGGAAACAACAGATGGTGTGTTGTAAACATTCAATCATGTTAACTGCCATTACTGTTGTTATTCTCCTACTAGGCATAGGTAAAAGCACTTTATACGTGTTAGCTTTTTTTTTCCCTCACAACTTTACGAAGCAGTTACTAGTCTCACTTTAAAATGAAGTTTACAGAAGTTAGGTGAGTTCCCCAGGTCCCAGAGTCAGGGAACTTGGATTTCACCCCGGTCTGTTTGACCCCAAAGGCCAACCTCCTCCGACTTTGATACGCCTAACAGTTCCAGTCAGATGGAGGAAATAGAAATGTTCTTACTGATTCAGATCACACACTGGGGTAGAAGCAAGTTACAGTAGTGATTCATTTACTCGAAAATTATCCTTGAATATTTTATTTTGGGCCAGTCATAGACCAAATAAAGATAAGCCACCTTACAGGCTCTGCCCTAAGGTGGCCTCTAGTCTAGTGGGAAGTATAAACAAATAAACCAAAATAGACCATAGCAAGAAAATGAGTAAAGAGAAAGAGCATCTAATTGAATGTAGCAGAGTCAGAATCTGGAAGAATGACTATGAATCCAGAATTCTTTCCACGATCCTACGGGGTCTTCATTAGGGAGGTTGTGTTTTGCAATAAGACAAATGAACAATAATTCCCCCCCTTTAAAACTCTCCATCCCTATATCACTCTCACCTCTCCCATACCCCCATTCCTAGCCCAAGAAGCAAACCTAACTGAGGGATATATATTACCTGGATACCCACTGATATTCAGGTTAGCCCTAGATGGCTCACAAAAGTCCAGTTTGTTAAATTGTTGGGATTTTTGCAAGACTTTTGTTGAACAGCTATTATTAAAAACTAATTATACAAATTACATTTAAATACATTTTATTGAAAACAAAGGTAATTAATACTCAAAATGCATCACTTCCTAGTTATTTAACTACATTTTACTATTTACTGTGTTCTTGAGGTCATTTATGTGTATTGTATCCATCTCGTGGTAATACTGTATATTGGTGTGCCCATCTCTTCCCAACTCAGCATTCAGTGACATCGTGTTGGTAGTTTAAAATCAGCCACGGTGGGAATAGTGACACCACAGAAATCAACAAATGCTGCAAATCAGATGTTTTCCCCCAGTTGCTGTGTCTTTACCAGCACACCACTATCATCTCATCTGTCCTCTCTGCAGTTGCTGTCCCTGCATCCCCCATTCTTTTAACCCTCACTTTATTTCTCTTTCGATTTGTTCATACCATGCTACCTCCACTCCCTCATCGGTCTATACTTTTGTATTTCAGCCCCGTTTCCCTGATCAAGTCCCTCACTTCATCCTTCCTCACATAGAACTTCTTTGACTTAGAACATATCCTGCCTAGTCCTGCCACTCGATTTGCAAACTATAAACTTCCCTTGGTATAAATATTTCCCATCACCTAACTTACTAGGTTTGGAAAGGTTGGTTTAAAAATATTGGCCAGCTGCTTTAATGGTGTTGGTGTGTAGTGATAAAGACCAAGGAAAATCTGGTCATCCAGAGACAGTCGGAGCCTAGATTTGGACCTGGGCCACGGGGTCCCTGCCTTTGCTGTTTCTTGTTCCTGAGGCCCTGTCTGCTGTACTGGAGTTTCCCATGACCACTCTTCTATGCTGCGCTTTCTGTTTCCTTGATTCAATCTACTCCATCTTCTTAGCCTGCATCATTCATTTTGCAGATGCACATACTCTAGTAACTTTCTTAGAACGGGTGAATGTGGTAAAGTTTCAGAACCTGAATGTTTGGAAATGTCTTTATTCTACATTTATACTTCATTGATCATTTGACTGGTGTAGATTTCCAGTTGAAAATCATTTTCTCTAAATATTACTTCATTGACGTCTGGCATTTACTGTTGCTTTACAAAGTCTAATGCCATTCTTTTTCTGTATCTTTTGTATCTAACCAGTTTTGTTAGGTTAATTGGGTTTTGTTTGTGTCGTTTTTGTTTGTTTGTTTTCTGTAACTGTATGTTCTTAGGTTCTATTCCTCCTTCCTGGTATTCTAAAATTTAGCAGTAATATGCTTTAGTGTATGTTTTTCCCCCTCCCCAATTCATTGCGTATTGGATAGTTGGTGGGTACTTTTAATTTAGAAATTCATGGTTTTTGTACTGGGAAATTTCCTACTTAACTTTGTGGATAAATTTCTCTCCTCTCTTTTCTCTCTTTTCCTCTCACTCCCTCCCTTTCCTCCAAAACTCTTTCTCTCCTATTGCCATTTCTTTGCCCTTTGGTTTTACTTTCTGGAATGATTCCTAAACTTAATCTCCCAACACTTTTAATGAATTTTTAAAGTTTCAGTAATAATAATTTTTCTTTTCAAAGATCTCTATCTTGATCTCCAGGTGTTCCTTTTTTATGGATGTAGTATCTTCTTATCCAAGCTTATATTATAGCAATAGTGACTTTAAAATTATTGTTTTCATAAGCTCCCTGCAATATCTTTGCTTTTTCTGAGTATCTGTTTTCTGTTTACAATGGACTGTTTCTTATTGGAGGCTTTCCTCAAACTTCTGGTGTTCGATGGCTGTTTCTTCATGTATAATTGCAACACGATAAAAAGCTTATTAGAACCTGTGTGAGTGGAGTGAGAGTGGAAGGGGAGGAAATCTTGTCAACAAATAGACTTTACTTTTGCAAGCCAACTTTTTCATTGGATATGAATCATCCCTCTACCTCCTCCCAAATATTGATATGGATTGGTCTTTTCTCTGGAACCAATTAGTTTCTCCACCGAGATTATCTAATCTCTTACATGGGAAGAAGCAGGGGTCCAGTTTGTGGTATTCTGAGAAGAGACAGGGAATGGAGGATCGGGATGGAGTCTAATCTTCTAGGACCCAAATTTCACATAATCTTGCTATTTCTAGTGGAGCTTCTTCCCCTGCTCTTCAGTGTGCCTGCTTTTTCTCAGTCATAATTGCTCTGCCAAAAAAAAACCTTTGATGTCTTGCGAGGGTGAGAGAGTATTCGTTATCTAAGTACACAAGGATAGGGAAGGGGCTCTGGTTACCTAACGTTCTGTGTACAGTCTTAGCCACAACCCTTTCCAGCCTGGAGCCTCGACTCTTCCTGGGAATCGTTGCCTCCAAATCCCAGCCCTTTCTAGGATTCTCTGGGGTCAACAGGCTGGTTTCTCATTGATGTCCATCCCCTCCGCAATTACACAGGGTTCAGCTTCTGCTCTGCTAGCCTGTTCTAATCCATCTTCCAAAAATTGGATGACCCCACTCTATCAGCTGCTCTCTACTCTCCTGTTATCTTCCTTTCTATGTGTTTGTTGATATATACACACTGACACACACACAGACACACAAGAGACATACACACATTCACCTCACAGATGTCATTTTGGGCTAGTTTTTCCAGGAGGGAATGGAGATAAATGCATTTATATGTGGTCCATTAGGTTTACCTGAAAGCCTCTGCCATGGTGGTTTTCTAAAATGAAGATTTGACCCTCATGTCACTCCTCTATTCCAAATCTTTCAATGCCTGCTCAGGACTTTCAACATGATATGAATATGACTTAGCTTAGCAGGCAAAAGATTTCATGATCAGCCCCCAGCCTGACTCTCAAAGACTCATATATCATCAATTGCCTACACAGATGAGACCAGTGGGATTGTCTGCCTGCCACCTTGTTCTGTGGAATTGCTTCTCTGCGCACTACCCTTATCAGCATGGTTGCAGTTAGATATGTCTTTTTCCTAAAACTGACCTTGTTTCACCAGTCAGTTCCTTCCTTAGGCGCTTTAAGAACTTGGAAAACTCAGGGGATGTTGAAGTTATGCTGTATGTTATACAGATCTGAGAAGCAGGTAAATCTTGTCTGGAGAGATGGAGAGATGAAAAGACATTCCTCATGGTGGTCTTGTGTCTTCTGGTTCTAGTTCATTTCCAAAACCTGCCTTCTGGTCCTTGGCTTTCTGAGTGTCTATAATAAATTCTCTGCTTAGCAGTATGTGTGGTGCATATAGTAAGTGCTCAATAAATGTTAGCTATTATTATTCATTCTAGCCTCACTGAATAATTGTGATTTCTTGCAGTTTCTTGAAAATAGCATTACTTTTCTTGTCTACATATTTCCCATGTCTTCCTCTGCCTAAATGTCCCCCTCTCCTTTTCTTGCACCAGATGACCCCTATGCATAAGCCAAAACTCAGTTCAAGGGCCTGCTCTAGGAGCTTTCCCTGACTTTCCAGTCTGCTTAGATGTATTTTTCTGAGTCTTCTTCTATCATAGCATTCATTAAACTATGTCAAAATTGTTAATGTACTCTCCTCTCTTGATTGCGAGTTCCTTAGTAGGAGGAGTCATAGTTACTGTTTTAGTTTCCTAGGCTGCTGAAAGCAAATACCTTGAAATGGTTTGGCTTGAACAATGGGAATGTATTCAGTTATGATTAGAGTCCAGGAAAATGTCCAAATCAAGGCATCATCCAGGCAATGCTTTCTTCCCAAAGACCAGCTGCTGGTGATTGCTGGCTTCTCTGCCACATGGCAAGGCACATGGCAGCATCTGCTGGTCTCTCCTTTCTCTTCCAGGTTTCATTGATTTCAGCTTCTTGCTTGGGTGGCTTATTTTTTTCTCTCGCTCTGAACTTAATTTTCTCATAAAGAACTCCAGTAACAGAATTAAGACCCATCCTGAATGAGGTGGGTGACATCTTAACTACAGTAGTCCCATCAAAAGATCCTACTTACAATGGGCTTGCACCCACAGAAATAGATTAGATTTAAGAACATGTGTTTCTGTGGTACATACAGCTTCAAACCACCACAGTTACGCTGACTTTGTTTCTTCAATATATGCAAATGAAGAATAACCAAGTACATCAAGGGAACATGCTGTCTGCTTCCAATTGATAGCAGTATAATGATATCCAGTACACATTTTTCCAAATGATATCCTTATTCTGATTATTCTCTCCTATGTAAGAGTTAACCCTAAAAAATGATTTTTGGGTAATTTTCACTTATTTCCTAATATAATATTATAATAAAACTTAAGAACAAAAGATGCAAAAAAAAATTCCTCTGATATTTCTAGAATAACATACTGATATAAACTTATAGAAGAAACATTCTAACTCTCAGCTCATGAAAATTAATTTCTTTTTTTTACCAGTTCAAGAACCTTATCAGAATAGGAACTGATAGGTTATTGGAAAATATATTTAGAAGGGGAACTAGCCTTTATCTTCACTCATTACAGTAAGTGTGGGGCTTAGAGTTAGCAAACAAGGAAGAAAAAATGAAAATCAACTTTATTGGGGACCTACTAAGTACCAGTCACCATGCTAAGTGTGTCCTTATATGCTTTTTCTTTGAACTCTCATAAATCATCTTGACGTGTCTTACTCTAGATATTTTATTTGCAGCAAAGAAACTGAGTGAAAGAGGTAAAATAATTTGTTTAAGGCACACAGCTGGTTAGAAGCAGAGTCAGAATTAAACCTAAAGCCTATGTCATGTTTTTAAGACATTACATCTTTTAAAAACTTTCCAACTATTACATCTTTTAAAAACTTCTGTATTATAAGTAGTTACAAGAGATGATAGGAATATGAGTTATTCATATTCTTCTCATAGTTTTCTCAATTTTCTCAAATTTCTACGGTAAGCATATATTACTTTTACAATAAAAATTACATTAAAAAAAGCAATTCCCTTAGATCAATGGAAGTACCAGGGGATTATATTGCTTTAAACAGCTAAGCGTTAATTATCAGGATCCTTATTTTTTATTAATGTGCAGTAGGAGATAAGATTCAGGACATTTCCCCAAATCCTTACTATTAGTTATCAAACAAACCTCCTAGATAACCTAATTCTCAGCACAGGCTTCTGTTCTCCTGTTTCCAATTTCACACCCTCAAAACCCACTGGGGGCTTTGATGTGGGGAAACAAAGGATTCTGCAGCCACCTACCATATCCAGGGGACTCTTCCAACCCTCTGAGTTAGTTTCCTCATCTGTAAATGGAAGTCAAGATGCTCACCTCAAAGGCTGTGGGAGGATCAGTCTGGCACACAATAGGGATTCCATATAGCAATAGCAAAGCAGCAGTGGTAGCTAGGAGAAGCAATACAGCAAGATGCTTAGGAACATGGTATTTGGGACTGACTGCTTGCATCACCCTGTGACCCTGAGCAAATTACTTAAACTCCCCGTGCCTCAGCTTGATATGACAAGTAAAGGAATTAATTCAGATAGAGCACTTAGAACAATGTCTAGCACTGAGTTAGCTGGTACTAGGTATAATAGCCATGAGGTCATCCTTTGGGGGCCATTATAACAAGAACCAGTGTAAGAACTTTAGAATCATTTCTTCATTCAAAAGCTATTTACTGAGCCCTGACTACAGGCAGGCACCGTTCTGGATCCTGCAGAGATGGTGGTAAAAGAGATCTTACATTCCAGTGGAAGAGAAAGATACTAAAGAAATTAACAACAAAATAAAGGAATAAACAAGATGCTGTAACCACTCTATGGAGACAGAATGGATGCCACCCAGAAGCTGGTTCCCATATCAAGACTGATGAGACCACCAACATAACAAAAGAGTATGAAAAGGTTTATTACTCCCATAATGAGCCTTTCTGGTGAAAGCAGGGTAGGCTTTCCAAGCTGATCTAAATGGCTTGAAGGAGCTGGGAAAGTAAAGTGTCCTGGAGTTTTTATGGTTGTCAGGGGATGGGGCCAGTTTGAAGGTTTCCACTCAAGGCTAGGGTTTTGCTTTGAACCTCCCCTGGTACCAAAGGAGGGAGCACCAGGGCTTTCTTGTCAGTTTGACTAGGTGGAGGGCAGGAGGGAGAGGCGATGCTTAAAAGCTGTCAGCAAACAACAAAAAAATGGAGCCAGACTTTTAATAACTCCAAACAATTTTAGATAGTTGTGAATCTGATGTTTAAAATACAGGTTGATGTGGTGAAGAGTGTCTGGACTGTGTCTGGGCAAATGGCATGGGGGTGGTTCTATTTTAACTAGGATAGCTATGACAAGGCATCTCTGAGGATGGGACATTTGCATTGAGACCTGAGTGAAAATCAAGCGCCAGCCATTCAGAAAGGGTAGCAAGTCATTGAGGCAAAAGTGAGCGAGCATTTTCTAGTAAACAAAGGACAGTGTGAGAGAGTGACATGAGATAGTTGAGAATCAGTAAGGGGGAAAGAGGAGGAGGATGATAATGATGATGATTAGCAAGAAGCTGATTCAGATAGCTATATTCAAATGTCTGAAGAGCTGGGATTTTTTTTTTTCTTGGAAGAGAGAGCAGTCTGGCTCTGTTGGGCTCCAGGGGGAATTAAGTGGCAAGGAGTCAAATTTCTTGTGCCCCATTATAAGAATGGCCTTTTGGGTAGGGCAAGCACCTCTAGGCGGCCATGAGCTCCCTGTCCCTGGCTGCGTGCCAGCCAAGGCTGTGTAAGGCTGCTGAAGGGATTCCAGCTGAGGGACTGCGAGAGTTGGACCAAGTGACCTTTTAGGTGGGTTGCGTTCAGCTGTCCGTGTCTATGCTTCAGGGACAGAGGCCCTGGAAGAGGAAGGTGAGAAACAGTAAGGAAGAATGTGGTCAGTGTGTTCCCTCTTCTGCTGTGGCTGGCATTGTTACCTGCGCTGCCCGATGCTGGCTCGGGTCTGAGCAAAGGTCGCTGCCTAGCTTTAGGGATTTCTCTTTAAACACTGCCAATTGAAGCCCAGATCCAGTTAGTAGCTTATTTGCATGTCAAATTAAGGTTCAAAGAAATGCAAATATGAAAGCTTATTTGCTCAGATAAATTTGCTTTAGTAAAACCTGAAGGAAACAGTAGGGCCTAAAACACTCGAACTGAAATTAATGGGACAATTTTGGCCCATCGGATTTTTTCCTCGCCCACTTTTCACCTTTGCTTTTCCCCGTTGCAGTCCTCTTAGAGTCAGCAAACATTTATGATACCTATGGTGTGGGAGGCACTGTGAGAGCAGTATTCAGAGGCAGTTAAGCCAAGACCTTTGCCCTCTGTAGAGGAAATGGGCATAGTGGGGGAAAAAGGATCATGAATGCCAACCGTGAGAGCAACATAGGAATACTAAGAAATAACAAAACAATTACACAAACAAATAAATAAATGACACTATTCGATGCCTGCCCCTGTGCTAGGGGCTTCAGAAGCAAAAGATTAATTTTGACTGACTGAGGAGATCACAGATATAATTCATCAAACTTGTGCCTGTTTCCCTCCTCCCTCCCTCTCCCTCCTACTTGACTAAGGCTCTGAATTCACTGAGCAAGACGCCATTTCTCATTCATCTTGTTGGAACCAAGGCCTGACGCTTAGTAGGGTTCTCAATAAATAATCCTTGAGTCAATGGGGATGGATGAATAAATAAGTGGATAACATTCGAGCTGGACTCAAAGTGGGGGAAGTGTTTCCATAGGGCAAAATGATGGGGAAAGCATTCTAGTGAAAATTCCTCAAGAAGCAAGGCTCAGAGGAGAGGAAATAAAAGTCGGCATTTGTAGCAGTTTGAACAGTCCAGCGCGGTGCTTTTAAGCTTCATGAAAGGATCAGTGGGAGAGGAACCGGAAGGTTGAAGCCGTTGTGAACAACCTGGAGTATGAAGGTAAGTAATTTGAACTTCATTCAGTAGGAAATTGGCAGACATTAGAAATTTTAGAGCAATGGAAGGCCAAGCTCAGAGTAATGTGGCTTTGTTGTTCTCTTCTTGTCATTGTGTAAGCATAGCTGTCATTAGTGATTAAACAGCCATCAAGGGAGAGAGCAAGCTTTAGAGAAAGTTGAAATGGCAGTCAATTTGTGGCGGTGTGAATATGCATTTCTGTTTTTGTGAATTTGGAGATTTGGAGATCCAAGAGTCTCCAATCTTATGTCTCATAATATCTTCTGGAGGATCTTTTATTTTTATCCCTCTCATTTTTCGGTCTGTAATGCCCTAGGCCCCTTTTCCTAAACATGAAGGTGTTAATGTGTAAACAACCTACATTGTCCTCTGGGGGCAGTTTGAGCTCACGGTGTTATCTGGTGAAAAGTCTCCCTCATTGGTAACAATATCCTGTCAGTGTTTTCCTGAAGCCTATGTACTTCCACTTAAATTAAAACTTGGTTCTCTCCTACCAACAAGCCCCACAGCTGTGTAAACTGTAACACTTTAATGCACTCATTTTCTGTGTAGACTTTCTCTCCTTACATCCTTTGAGGAGCAAGGTAGACCCATATCTGTGCAATAGTGTATATATTCCACTCCAATCCCAACACCCAGCAGTCAGACCTGGCATGTAAAGCTCAGTGAGTCCTCAATGGGTGGATGGATGATTAGATGAAAGGTAGGCAAGGAGGGAAAGAGCAAGAGAGAAATGACCCTTGTGGAAGAAAATTCAGTACAGGAAAACTGGGCTCATCATGCAATCAGCACGAGTACCTGCTAGACTATAAGTACCATGAGGGCAGGGACCGTGTCCTTCTTATTTCCTCTGTACCCCTGGCACTTAGCTCAGAGCCTGGCACAAAGAAGGAAATCCATGGTTATTTGTTGAAGGAAAGCAGAAAGAAATGAATGAGCAGTAACAGATAATCCCGTTCGTGTATAAACTATTAGACATGGTAGTCTCTGAGTCCAGATGGCAGCCATCTGGTTGAATCCCCTGTTCTCTCTGCCTCCTAAAGGCAGAGGATCCAGCTATAAGTAATACCTTGCTTCAAATCTTATGTGTTGCTTTGAGGTTTGAACACCAGTCCTGTCCTCAGTTCTGAGAAAGTCAAGAGGATTGCCATGATGGTAATAAGCCAATAAAATTTACCTATCCCTAAATAAGTCAAATTATTCCAACATCACTGCCCTTTAATCTCTTACCCTCTTAATATTTCAAGTAAAGTCTAAATTGCCTATGACAGTCAGTGCCTAAGTGTCTGAACATATTGCTACATGGCTTAATATTTTAGCCCAGGACTGATAAGAAGGCTTTGAGTTTTGGTTTTGGTTTTGGTTATTTTTTTGTTTTCTTTGCTTTTTCTTTACCTTCCCAGTATAAGGAAAGAGCGGTTTATCTTTGTTTAAGTCCTTCTATGGGAAAAAGTTTCAGCATTATACTTCAAGGGAACTAACAGTTAACTAAATAACGATAATAAAGAAAATAATTATATTTCACATATGATGTGCCAGACACTCTTTTAAATATTTTATAGATATTACCTTATTAATCCTTTGAACAGTCTATGAGACAGATACTCTTATTATACCTATTTTACAGTGAGGAGACTGAGGCACAAAGAGGTTAGGCTCCTTGCCGAAGGCGACAGAACCAATAAGTGATGGTGCTACCATCTGAACCCCAACAGTCTTGCTCCTGCATACCCCTTCTCCATACTGCTCACTATTGCCAGATCTTTGATAAGACTTTTGTTTTCCCAATAGCTTCCACTCAGATACATTAACTCCATACTGATATACTTGGCCTGCTTATATCCAAGATGTGGGGAACTTAAAATTAATTTATTCAATACATATTTATTAAACACTAGTTATAAGCCAGACACTGTTTTAGGCTCTAGATATATATCAGTGAACAAAAGAGAAAGTCACTGATTTCATGAAGCTTACATTCTACTTTGGAAAGAAAATGGAGTGAGACATGCAGTATCTGGAGGAAGAGCTAGTTAGGCAAAAGGAAGCAGCAAGTATGAAGACCCTGGAAAAGGGGCTGCTGGAGGTTGAGGAATAGCAAGAACACCAATATGGCGGACTGAACTGAGCACTTAATAATGTAATTTTTTTTAAAACATTTTTATTTATTGAAGTATATCACTCATACATAAACACTCATAAACAATAAATGTATAGCAATTGTGACCTTACAAAACAAACATGCATAACATCATGCAGCGCTCTCATACCTCACCCTACCACAAATACCTTGCATTGTTGTTAAACATTTTTAACTAATGATTAAAGAGCATCCTCAAAATAATACTACTAACCAAAGTATTTTTCCCCAACTCACCCTATTATTATTATTATTATTATATCATTTGTACATGAACATACATAAACAATAAGTGTATAGTAAAAGCTGTGAACTTACAAAGCAAACATTCATAACATCATACAGGGGTCCCATACATCAACCCTCCACCAACACCTTGCATTGTCGTGAGTCATTTGTTACAAGTTACGAAAGCATATTGTCAAACTCTTAACTGCTGACTATAGTCCTTATCTTACATTCGGTGTATTTTTTCCCCAACCCAGCCTATTATCATTTTTTAAATATATCTTTATGACAGAAGTTGTAAACTTACAAAACAATCATGCACATGTGCAGAATTCCCAAATGACACCCCTCCATCAACATACCACACCGTGGTGGAACATTTGCCACAGATTACGAAATAATATCATCCGACCATTACCAGGTCCAGAGCTTACATTTGGCACACACTCTCCATACTCCCCCACCATCAACATAGTACATCTTTGGCATGGATGCAAGAATATTGCTTTATTACTGTTAACCACAGTCCATACGTCACTCCAGTTGCATTTTTCCCATGCCTCTCCACATTCCCACCAGCCTGCAACAATGATGTTCATCTGTTCTAGCTCACAAAGGACATTCTTGCATCTGTACCATCAACCATAATTCTTATCTACTACTAGGTTTACTGTGCTACTCAGTCCCTAGATTATTCTCTAACTTTCTGTCAATTGGCATTTACATCCCTAGACTACCATTTTCAGCCACATCCCATTTATAAACCAGCTGTTACTCACTATAATATGTTACCATCACCTCTGTACATTTCCACACTTTTACAGTAAAGCTAATTTAAACTTCTACATACCATATTAGTAGTTCATTTCAGTCCGTGTCTTATATCCTTTAAGAATCCACCACCTACCACTAGGTCTTCAAGATATATTCCTACATTTTCTTCTAGAAGCTTTATGGTTCTTGCTTTTATATTTAGATTTTTTATTCATTTTGAGTTAATTTTTGTTTAAGGTGTGAGATAGGTGTCCTCTTTCCTTCTTTTGCTATGCATATCCAGTTTTCTCAGCATTATTTGTTGGATAGACTGCTCTTCCTGAGCTGGGTGGGTTTGACAGGCTAGTCAAAAATCACTTGACCATAGATGTGAGGGTCTGTTTCTGAACCATCAATTTGGTTCTATTGGTCTATGTGTCTGTCTTTATGCCAGTACCATGCTGTTTTTTACCACTGTAGCTTGGTAATATGATTTAAAGTTCAGAAATGAGAGTCCTCCAACTTTGCTTTTCCTTTTTAAGATGTTTCTGGCTATTCAGGACCCCTTACCCTTCCAAATAGATTTGATAATCATGTTTTCCATTTATGTAAAAAATGCTGGTAGAATTTTTATTGGATTGCATTGAATCTGTATATCAATTTGAGTAGAATTGACATCTTAATCATACTCAGTCTTACAATCTGTGAGCATGGAATGTTCTTCCAATTATTTAGGACTTTTTAAAATTTCTTTTAATAATTAGTTGCAGTTTTCTGAATACAAGTGCTTTACCTCTCTGGTTAAGTTTATTCCTAAATATTTGGCTTTTATCTGTCATATTTTATTTTCACCACTCTTTTGACACTTTTAATTACTTTGATTGACATAATCTTCATTTCTAGACTCTCGTCCAGTCCTCTCTCTCCTGTCTTTTCTTTTCAGGCTGTAGCACATCCTTTAGTATTTCCTGCAAAATGGGTCTCTTGGTTACAAACTCTCAGTTTCTGTTTATTTGTGAATATGCTAAACTCACCCTTATTTTTGAAAGAAAATCTTGCCGGATATAAGATCCTTGGCTGGAAGTTTTTTTCTTGCAGTATCTTAATTATACAGTGTAAATATATACTGTCTTCTTGCGTCCATGGTTTCTGGTGAGAAATCAGCACTTAACCTTATTGGGTATCCCTTATATGTTATGCGTTGCTTTTCTCTAGCTGCTCTCAGAATTCACTCTTTGTCTTTGGCATTTGACATTCTGATTAGGATGTGTCTTAGAGATGGCCTATTCAGATTTTTTCAGATTGGAGTTTGTCGTGCTTCTTGGACATGGATATCTATGTCCTTCAATAAGGTTGGGAAATTTTCTACCATTATTTTTTCAAATATTCCTTCTGCCCCTTTTCCCTTCTCTTCTCCTTCTGGGACACCAATGGCATGTGTGTTTGCACATCTCTTGCTGTCATTTAGTTCCCCGAGTTCTTTGTTCAAGTTTTTCCATTCTTTTCTTCATCTGTTCTTTTGTATGTTCACTTTCAGAGACCATTTCTTCAAGCTCACCAATCCTTTCTTCTGCCTCCTCAAATCTGCTATTATATGATTCCAGTGTATTTTTAATTTCATTTATTGTACATTTTATTCCCATAAGATCTGCTATTTTTTATGTATGCTTTCAAATTCTTCTTTGTGCTCATCCAATGTCTTCTTAATATCCTTAATTTCTTTAGCCATCTCATTGAATTTATCAAGGAGGTTTGTTTGAACATCTATGATTAGTTGTCTCAACTACTTTATGTCCTCTGGAGGCTTATCTTGTTCCTTTAACTGGGCCATATCTTCCCGTTTCTTGGTGTGGATTTTAATTTTTTGTTGGTGTCTTGGCATCTGGCTTACTAGAGTATTTATTCTGGGTGCAGTTTTTCTCTTTAGTTTAGGGCTTCATGCCCTTTCTCGCTTGTTGGTTGTGTAGTAGAAGCCAAGGATGTAGCTGGTGCTGTAAGCTGTGGAGGCTCAAGCTGCCCTCTGTGCCCCAAGGACCGATGAAGCTTCTCTCAAATTTCTCCTTTGCCAGGGATAGAGACAGAGCCACAGCTGTGTGGAATAATCCAAGTCATGCAGGCCTAGACTGTAGTTTCCCAGAGAGACTGATGAAGCTTCATGCCTCTTTTTCCCCTGCCTGGGGTGGGGATGAAGCCGCAGGTGTGGGCAGCAATCTATGCAGTGCAGGCCCAAGATAACCGCAGTTGCCCTGGTAGACTCACTCTTATTCAGTCTGTATCATCCAAATTTACCTGCAGTTACCTGGATAGGCTGTTGCAGGGCCCACCAGCTTCCTCCCTGCTTGAGGCAGACCTGAAGCCCAAGCTAGGGCTGCAGGCCAGTCTGGGTGAAGGAAATTGGTCTCCACCATCACCATGACTTTCAGTCAGCCTGGCTTCCCCTCATGCTGGGGATGGAGTCAAAATGGCAGCTACCAGCCTCCTTCAGACTTGGAGAGGTTCAATATTCAGCTGTTCTTAGGGTTATATTTTAGCCAGCTGAACTGATTAATCAGTAGCTGAAGTTGGTGCCCAACCGTCTCTTCCTGCCCTGTGTTTGGGAAGTGGAGCTTCCAATTCCAGCCGCGGAACAGCTCCCTAGGCGGCTTGTGTCTCCAGTGGAGGATGGACACTAGCCTCTGTGGCGTGGAGTGATCTGCTCATGAATCTTCTCTGCAGATGGGCAGTCTCCTCCTTCAACTCTTTCAAGTATGCTGCAGGATGCACTTCTGGTCTCCTGGAGCCCCCAAACAAATCCTTTAGTTAGCTCTGGGTGATTACTAACTGCCCTGTAGCAGGAGCTGATTCTAGGAGCACCTAACTCTGCCACCATCTTGCTGGTTGTCCTAATGTAATCTTTTTTTAAAGGACAGGCTTTGTAGTCAGACAAACCAGGGTTCAAATTTGCACACAGCCATTGGTTGTGTCATCTTGACAAGTTATTTATGCCTCTGAGATACAGTTTTCTCATCTACAAAATAGGAATACCAATTTGTTTTCAGGAAAAAATAAGTGTAATGGTGGAGCACAGGAATGGGAGGCACAATCCTGGTCTGTCTGGCTTTGTGAGTAGTCCCCGGCAGTCCCCTCAGACAGCCTCCATTTGTGCCGTTCGCAGAGACAGGTTTTCGCTCCAGCAGCTAGGCGCTCTTGCACTCCATGCTCTCACAGTGCCTGTCTAAACACCATGCCCCCAGACCTAAGCCAGGCATCTTGTTTACCTTCTCATTTGCTTTCAATAGTCCACAGCCAAAAGCTGAGGTCCAGGCAGAGCTTCCAGCAAGATTCTGCCACTGGCTGCCAATTTAGGAACAACTTGAGCTATTGCAAACAAACAAAGCAAAACAGTTTCCAAGATGTAGGCCTTTTGTTTGTGTGAGCAGGAACATGAGCAAACACCGGCATGTTTCAATTTGAAATAGCTTCTGGAGTAATTGCTGGCACTGCGTTCCCTAATTACATAATGTCTGTCTTCTTTGGCAGTGACCTTGGTATTGTCTTTAGTGTGAAAAACATCAAGTCTGGGACTACAAATTCAGCCTCCTTAGCAATTTTGTGTACCTACTTCTTAGTGACCCAACCCAATCTCTTTCCTTTGCTCTTTCCTTTCTGCCTGTAAATATGTATTAATAGGTTCAGAAAGTGTTCAGAGAAACTTGTGGATGACATGTTTATTTATTCTGCAAATCTTTCTTAAGCACCAATTCTGTGCCTAGTAGGGTGCTAGGCCCTGGGAAGTACAGAGCTGTACAAAACCCCCTACCCTCAAGAAGGTTAGAGAAGGTTATAAGAAATTATCATGCAAAAATTAGATAGACTTGGGTTTGAGTCTCTGGTTCCACCTTATTTTGTGACCTTGGATAAGGTCCTTAAATTCTCTAAGGCTCAGTTTTTTTCATCTATAAAATGGAGGACATAATTCCTGTGGCCTAGTATGGTTGTATGGGTTGAATGAGACAAAATTTTTAAAACACTTGGCAACCTGGCCTGGCATAGGTGCTCAATAAACAGCAGCAATTGTTAGTAGTAGAAGTGCAGAGATAGAGGTGGAAAAAAAAGTCATGAGCGTACAGAGAAAGAAGTGACCAATTCCCAGGTGGATGGCAACACAGAGGAGGTGCTATTTAGGCTGGATTTGGGTGGTTAATGTGGCTTCATAAAGAAAGCGAGGGGACACATCCAAAATAGATGGCAATGTGCTAATGGCATGAAGATGAGAATGTGTCATTAGTTCATTTAGCAAATATTTTTGAGCTGTTACTATGTTGTGGCATTATACTAAGCATTAGGGATGTACAGTGAACAAGACAAGGTCCTGCTCTCATGGAACTTATAGTCCTCAGGGAAAAACAGACTATAAACTAGAAAAACCCCAAGGTAATTAATAAACAAGGAATAGCTTGTTGTGGTGATGTCTATGAAGGAAATAGAGTGATATAAACTAGAGTGATGAAGCATATATTGATATGATATTATTTTAGATAAGGTAGTCCTAGGAGATCTTTCCGAGGAAGGGATGATTAAGCTGAGCCCTAAAAGACAGAATGAGGCAGCCATGGAAAGAGCAAATGAACAGCATTTCATGCAGAGGAAATAACAGCTACAAAGGCCCAGAGGTAGGAAATAACCTTCTGGGTTTAATCAACAGCAAAAAGGCCCATGTGCATGCAATGTCATGAGTCAGAGGGGTGAGTGGTTTTAGTTGGGGTAGGAGGCAGTTAGGAGAATAGTCTCCGACCCCACCCCAGAGATCAATGGCGAGCAATAGAACAGTTTCAAACAAAAAAGAGATGCAATCAAATTTATATGTATTTGGTGGTCTCTGGTCACTATAGAATGTAGATTGTAGGGTGGCTTGAGTATAAACAGAAAAACAGTTAGGGACTATTGTAATAATCTAAGTAAGAGATGGTTTATTTTTTCTTTAAAGAAAGGAGAGTGGAGAGCATATTTGTTGGGTGACAGTAATAATCTGAGAGAGGGAGATTGATGATGAAAGAGGAATAGATTATGTCTGAAGGACTAGGCATGCTAGTGGAGTTGAAGTGGAGACATATTTGGCAAGTTCCCAACAGAGCTTGATAAAAATTGAATCAGGATAGAGAGAGTAAGGAAAAAGAGAAGAATTAAGGATGACCCCAAGGAATTTTCTTAAGCAAAAAGTTACCATTTACTAAGATGAAGACAAGTGGGAGAACTGGCTTGGGAGGTTATGAAAAGCTTCCTGGAAGATATTATAATTGAGATCCTTATCAGACAGCCAAATGATATCTAGAACTCAGGGTATTATTGGCCTATGCTGGAAACATAAACTTGGCAATTATTAGCATGTAGATGGGATTTAAAGGCACAGTGAGGTCACTCGGGGAGAATGTGTATATAGAGAAGACAAGAGCCCAAATGTTTAGGACAGAAGGAGTCAGTCAAGGAGATTGAGAAGGAGAAGTGAATAAAGGAAGAGGAAAACCAGGAGGGGATGAAATTGTGTAAGCCAAGGAAGGAGAGCATTTCAAGAAGGAATCAGTGGTCAACTCTGTGGAATCCTATTGGGTGTGGAGACAATGGAAGCCAGCCTGGAATAGGTTAAAAATGTGAATGAGAAAGGGAACTTCAATTTTGTCTGTAGGGCTTTATTTGTTTTAAGTTTAAAAATCTAAAGCTAAAAAGAATCTTATCATTTGTGAATTAGGAAGGTGGGTATATGAATGATCAGCAGCCCCTTTACATTCTTTTCTTTTTTCATTTTTATTTTCTGAAAAACCACACCACTAATTGAAGTCAGGATGTGAAAACAATAACACTGGACATAATTTATTGGAGAAGTTTGGCTATAGAAATTGAAGAGATAATGGAGCAATAGGTGAGAGTCAGATATGGGAGTCAAGGGGAGGTTTTTGTTTGTTTATTTTTCATTTTGGCTTTTAAATAGGAGATAAGAACACATGTTTGGTAAGTGATTGATGATGCAAAAGAGAGAGGTTATGTATAAAGAACTAAAGTCCTTGGCAAGGGAGAAGGGAGAAGATGCAGAGAGCGAGTGTTGGGTTTGCTTTTGATAGGCATAGGGACATGGCACCCATGGGAGCAGTGGGAAAGACATGAGCACAAGTATGGAGAGGTGAGGGTGGTTCGGTAGATTTGGCATGGGAGGGTGAAGGGATGCTGTGGTGGCTTCTGTTTTCAGCAAAGTATGAAGTGAGATCATCAGCTAATAGAGTGAGGGTGGGAGCAGGGGATGTGGGAGATGTGAAAAGAATGAAGAATTTACAAACTGATTGTCTCCAAGGATGCAAACATTAACAAACTGGGGAAACTGGAGTTGGAACTTGAACACATTCCTGAACGGGAATGTTGTTTTGTTTTTTTTAAAAAAAAAA